>CAUYLG010033969.1:0-51448 GCA_963573385.1 Cacajao melanocephalus
AGAATGAAGTTGAGGCAGCAATTAGTAGACTACCCGCTTAAAAAAGCCCAGGTCCAGATGGGTTGACAGCCGAATTCTACCAGACGTACAAAGAGGAGCTGGTACCACTCCTTCTGAAACTATTCCAAACAATACAAAAGACGGAATCCTTCATATTTGACATTTTTAATCATCATACCTTGCAAATATTCATTTTGAATGGAAATCTCTGTTTCAAACACCCCAGTAGTTTCCTGCAGATGTTTTTCCAGTAGACTACCAGGGCTGCGGTGCCTTAGTCTTTCTCACCATCACTAAGAGGTGCTCGGTGCAGAAATCTGCTGCATGCCAGTGCAGTGTGGGTGCCAGGGTAGTGCTCCGGCCTCCAGGCCCTCTCACCAGCTCTTCATGAGTGGAGCAGGGTTGTGCATGGGGGAGAAGGCTGTGTTCCACAACCTTGCAAAGGATGATGAGCAAATGCATGTGAACAGAATTGAGCATTAAGTACCTGGGTTTTAAAAGACTGAATTACTATGGAGACACCATCACTAGTGACCTTCATGAGAAAAATATGTGTTTAAAATTTCTGTTACAACACACAGCATTTGGTTTGTAAAAACACCATCTCTTACTGTCGGCATTTCTTCTGAATTCCTATGGTGACATCTGGCTTTTTCAGAAGGGAGGCTTGAGTCTCCTAGTTGAGATTCTGTGCACATACCTGACTTTGAAGGAGGACTTTGCACAGGGGCATCCTCCCACACGTGTTCATTAGATGCGCTTAATGGCACTTGTAAAAAGTCATCATTTTAATGATCATGCCACAAAGACATAACATTTATTTTAAGCTTAGATTTTATCTTGTAAAATTTCTCTCAGTATTAATTCCTCAAGTAATTTTATTCAGCTCCTATTGCAGTGCTGGGACTAGGACTACAATGTGGGTCTCTAGTATGAATAAACAGTTACTTTTTAATTTCAGGCAAGAAAACAGCATAGACTGGGCTCCCAAATACATCTACACGGATTTAATGAACACAGTAAGTAGTTCTTATATTTAATGTATCTTACTTCTCTATGTTTGGTACTTCGCAGCCCTTGGAGGGAAGCCTGTACATATTTGCTATAGGTGGATGGATGCTCTTGTATTATTGTATAGCAGCGCTTGACATGGGTTTCTTAAGAGTTGCTTCTCTCACCCCTTGGAGTTATCTGTATGTTCAACATGGGCAATGTTGGAAAGCATATGGGGTCAGTTATGGAGATGTAGCTGTTACTGTTTCTGTGAGCTACAGTTATGTTTGTGTCTTCATGTGAATTGGGAACATATCTTTTTCCATGGCACTTTCTTTCTCCTGATCCTTGGGTACTGGTTAGTCAATCCCAGATTGGTAAAACACCTATAAAATGTAATTTAATATGAGGTGTTTTACAAGTCATTTTCTACCCATTAGAATAGTTTTAAAATATGCCTTTATTTATTTATTTTTATTTTTAATATATATATTTTTATTTTAATAACTTTTGGTGTATAGGTGGTTTTTGATTACTTGGATGAATTGTATAGTGATGATGTCTGAGACTTTAGTGCACCTATCACCCGAGTGGTGTATGTTATACTCAATATATAGTTTTTTAATCCCTTAACCTCCTCTTACCCCTTCCCCTTCTGAGTCTTCAGTGTCCATTATACCACTCTGTGTGCCTTTGCATATTTATGGCTAAGCTCACACTTAAAAATGAAAACATATGTATTTGATTTTCCATTCCTGAGTTACTTCCCTTGGAATAATGGCCTCCTGCTCCATCCAAGTTGTTGCAAAATACCTTATGTCGTTTTTTATGGCTGAATAGCAGTATTCAGTGGTGTATATAAGCCACATTTTTTTAGTCCACTCATTGGTTGATGGGTACTTAGGTTGGTTCCATATCTTTGCTATGGTGAACTGTGCTGCAATAAACATACATGTGCAGCTATCTTTTTGATACAATGACTTCTTTCCCTTTCAATAAATACCCAGTAGTGAGATTGCTGGGTTGAATGGTGGATATACTTTAGTTTTTTGAGAAATCTCCATACTGTTTTCTATAGAGGTTGTACTACTTTACATTACCATTAGTGTATAAGCATTCACCCCTCCCCACATCTATGCCTACATATATTGTTTTTTGATTTTTTAATAATGACCATTCTGACTGGGTTAAGGTAGTATCTCATGTGGCTTTAATTTGCATTTTCATGATGCTTAATGATGTTGAGCATTTTTTTCATATATTTGTTGAGTACCTGTATGTCTCCTTTTGAGGAGTGTATATTGTCATTTGCCCAATTTTTTATGATATTTTTTGGTTTTGTTTTCCTGCTGATTTGCTTGAGTTCCTTGCAGATTCTGGATATTTATCTTTTGTCTGACACAGAGTTTGCAAATATTTTCTCCTGTTCTGTGGAGTGTTTATTTATTATGATGATTATTTATTTTGCTGTGCAGAAGCTTCTTAGCTTAATTAGATTATTTATTTTTGTTTTTGTTGCATTTGTTTTTGGATCTTAGTTATAAATTCTTTGCTTAGGCAAATGTTCAGAGGTATTTTTTTCTAGGTTTTCTTCTAGAATTTTTACGGCTTCAGGTCTTAGATATGAGACTATAATTCACCTTGAGCTGATTTTTTTAAATATGGTGAGAGATGGGGATCCAATTTCATTCTTCTGCATGTGGTGACTCAGTTTTCCCAGCACTATTTATTGGATAGATTGTCCTTTCCCCAATTTATATTTCTGTGTGCTTTGTCAAAGATCACTTGGTTGGAAGTATTTGGCTTTATTTCCGTGTCTTCTATTCCATCCCATTAGTCAAATGTATCTATTTTTATGCTGATATCAAATAATTTTGGTAACCATAACCTCATAGTATAATTTTAAGTTGGAGAATTTTTGATACTTCCAGATTTGTTCTTTTTTCTTAAGTTTTCTTTGCCTTTTGGGCTCTTTTAAGATTTCATATGACTTTTAGAATTGTTTTTTCTAATTCAGTGAAAAATGATGGTGATATTTTGATAGGAATTACAATGACTCTATAGATTGGTTTGGGCAGTATGGCATTTTCACAATACTTATTCTTCTAATTAATGTGCAGGGGATGAGTTGTATTTATGTCTACACTGTCTACCACAATGGTTGAACTAATTCACACTCTCACCAACAGTGTGAAAAGCATTCCTATCTTTCCATATCCTCGCCAGCATCTGTTGTTTCCTGACTTTTTAATCATCACCATTCTAACTGCATGAGATGGTATCTCATTGTGGTTTTGACGTGCATTTCTCTAATGACCAGTGATGATGAGCTCTGTTTCATATGTTTGTTGGCTGCATAAATGCCTTCTTTTGAGAAGTCTCTATTCATATCCTTTGCCTGCTTTTTGTTTGAGTTGTTAGTTTTTTTCTTGTAAATTTGTTTATGTTCCTCATAGCTTCTGGATACTAGCCCTTTGTCAGATGGATAGAGTGCAAAAATTTTCTCCCATTCGGTAGGTTGCCTGTTCACTCTGATGATAGTTGAGTTTCTTTTGCTGTGCAGAAGCTCTTTAGTTTAATTAGATCCCATTTGTCAATTTTGGCTTTTGCTGCCTTTGCTTTTGGTGTTTTAGTCATAAAGTCTTTGCCCATGCCTAGGTCCTGAATGGTATTGCTTAGGTTTTCTTCTAGGGTTTTTATGGTTTTAGGTCTTACATTTAAGATTTTAATCCATCCTTGGTTAACTTTTGTATAAGGTGTAAGAAAGGATCTGGTTTCAGCTTTCTGCATATGGCTAGCCGGTTTCCCAATACCATTCATTAAATAGGTAATCCTTTCCCCATTGCTTGTTTTTGTCAGGTTTGTATAGCAGTGTTACTGAGTCATGTACTCATGTACATTGATTTCATAACCTTAGACTTTATTGAATTCATTTGTCAGATCTAAGAGTCTTTTGCAAGAGTTTTTAGGGTTCTTAAGCCATGGATTATGTACTTGGCAAACAAGGATGGTTTGATTTTCTCTTTTCCAATTTGGATACTCTCCCTTTCTCTTGTCTGATTTTTCTGGCTATGACTTGAAGTACTATGTTAAATAGAAGTGGTGAAAGTGGGCATACTTGTCTTGTTACATTTCTTAAGCAGACTGCTTTCAACTTTTCCCTATTCATTCAATATGATGTTTGCTGTGGATTTGTCATATATTGCTTTTATGATTTTTGAGTTATATTCCTTCTATGCCTAGTTTATTGAAGGTTTTTGTGATAAAGGTATGCTGAATTTTATTGAATGCCTTTCTGTGTCTATTGAGATGACTATACATTTTTTTTGTTTTAATTATGCTTATGTGATAAATCACATTTACTGACTCATGTATTTTAAACCATCCCTGCATCCTTGGGATAAAACCCACTTCATCATGGCAAATTATCTTTTTGATGTGCTGTTGGATGTGGTTTACTAGTATTTTTGTGTCTATGTTCATCACGAATATTGGTCTGTAGTTTTCTTTTTTTGTTATGTCCTTTCCTGGTTTTGGTATCAGGATGATACTGGCTTCATAGAATCAGTTAGGGGGATACCCTGTTTCTCAAATCTTTTGGAATACTTTCAGTACTATTAGCACCAATTTGTCTTTAAACTTATAGTAGAATTTGGCTGTGCATCTCTCTGGTCCTGGGCCTTTACTGATTCAATGTCACTGCTTGCTATTGGTCTGTTCAGGATTTCTATGTATTCCTGATTAAAATCTAAGAGGGTTATATGTTTCCAGGAATGTGTTCATTTCTTCTAGATTTTCTAAATTGTGTGCATAGAGGTGTTCATAGTCGTCTCGAGTAATGTTTCTTATAATCCTGTGGTGCTGGTTGTACCGTCTTCATTTTCAGTTATAATCAGGCTTACTTAAATCTTCTTTTTTTTTTTTTTGGTTAATATAGCTAATAGTCTATCAATTGTTTTTATCTTTTCAAATAATTACCTTTTTGTCCCATTGGACTTTTGTATTTTTTTGTTTCCAGTTCATTTAATTCTGCTCTGATCTTTATTTCTTTTATTCTCCTAGCTTTTAGTTTGGTTTGTTCTTATTTCTCTAGTTCCTTGAATTATGATATTAAGTTGTCAACTTGTGATCTTTCAGACTTTTTGATGTTGCATTTAGCATTATACATTTTGCTTTTAGCACAATGACTTTCTTTTTTTTTTTTTTTTAACTGCTGTTGCCTTAATGTTTGTTTTATCTGATATAAGAGTAGTTAATCCTGATCACTTTTCATTTCCATTTGTGTGGATTATCTTTTTCCACCCCTTTACCTTGAGCCTTTAAGAATCGTTCTGTGTTAGGTGAGTCTTTTGAAGACAGCGGATATTCGGTTTGTGATTATTTTTATCCATTTTGCCAATCTGTATCTTTTAATTGGAACATTTAGATCATCTTATGTTCAACATTGATGTTGAGATATGAGATACTGTTCCAGTCATGACATTTATTGTTACCTAAATACTTTGTTTTCTTCATTGTGTTATTGTTTTATAAGTCTGGTAAGTTTTGTGCTTTTAAGATTCCATTCTGGTGCATATTGAGCTTTTGTTTCAAAATTTACAACTCCTTTTAGCATTTGTTTTAGGACTGGTCTGGTAATGTCAAACACCTTCAGCATTTGCTTGTCTGAAAAAGACTTTATTTCCCCTACATTTATACAACTTAGTTTTGCTGGATACATAATTCTTGACTGACAGTTATTCTGTTTATGTACACTAAAGATGGAACTCAAAAACCTTCTGGTTTGTAAAGTTTCTGCTGAAAAGTCTGCTGTTAGTCTTCTAGGTTTATCCTTACAGGTTATCTGAGGCTTTTGTCTCACTGCCCTTAGAATTCTTTCCTTAATATTGACTTTAGATAGTTTGATGACTGTTTGATTTCCTTTTTGTAATAAATATCCCAGGAGTTCTTTGAGTTTCTTGTATTTGGATGTCTAAATTTCTAGCAAGGCCAGAGAAGTTTTCCTCAATTATTTCCTCAAATGAAATTTTCAAGATTTTTACTTTTTCTTCTCCCTCAAGAGCATCAGTGATTCTTAGATTTGGCTGCTACACATAATCCCATATTTCTTTTATGCTTTGTTCATTTCTTTGATATCTTTTTTCTTTATTTTTGTCTGATAGGGTTCATTCAAATGTCATGGGTTGGAGCTCTGAAATTATTTTTTTCTACTTGATCTAATCTGTTATTAAAAATTTCCACTGCATTTTGTAATTTCTTAAATGTGTCTTTCATTTCCAGAAGTTCTGATTGGCTTCTTTTTAAAACATCTATCTCTTTAGAAAATTTTTCATTTATATGTTGAATATGAATCATATTTTATTCATATTCTAATTTCTTTATGTTGGCTTTCACCTTTATCTTGTACCTCCTTGAGTAACTAAATAATCGATATTTTGAAATCGCTATCTGATATCTCAAAGATGTCATATTGGTTGGATTCATTGCTATTTATTCAAAGGACAGTTCTCTGGCTAGAGGAGTAATGTTTGTGGGAAGAGTGCCACTGCCTCTGCTGCAAAGGAAAATCCACATGGGAAGCATGAAGTAGCAGATGGCAGTAAGCCCCACTGTATTAGTTGGTGTTCATGTTACTGATAAAGACATACCCAAGACTGGGCAATTTACAAAAGAAAGAGGTTAATTAGACTTACAGTTCCACATGGCTGGGGAAGCCTCACAATCATGGTGGAAGGCAAGGAGGAGCAATTCGCATCTTAAGTGGATAGCAGCAAGCAAAGAGAACTTGTGCAAGAAAGTTCCCCCTTATAATCATCAGATCTCATGAGACATAATATCATGAGAACAGCATGGGAAAGTCCTGCCCCCATGATTTGATTACCCCCCACTGGATACCTCCCACAACACATGGAAATTCAAGATGAGATTTGGGTAGGGACACAGCCAAATCATACTACCCATCTAGCTCTGATACACTTGGCAAAGCAGGTCTCACAATCACAATGGTCCTCTAGCAGCAGCTAACTATGTTCCAGGCTGTTTTCACTCAGAACTCAAAATTTCCCCAGGCCATTAGCCTTCCCCTGGAAGACAGAATCCTTGGCTTTCAGGCAATGGCTTTTCTGGTCGGCCAGCAAAGCAGGGACATTCAGCTCCAGTGCCCATGGCTACAGCCCACTTCCCACTTGCCTGTTGATTCTGGATTACATCTAGAATCTCAGTTGGGAACTGCTTTTAACATGTGACTACCACCTGAGTTAGGTGACAGACTTCCGAGAGGTCCCCTGTGAGATTGGATCAGAAATGGCTTCCCTCCATATCCAGTGGAGCCTGAGAGTGTGCACAAAGCATTCCAGTGCTGCTCCTTCTCACATGCTCCCACCACTCTCTAAATCAGCTCCAGTGCTGGGTAGGGTTAAGGATGTCCTCTATGGCTTAGACTGCCAGGTTCCCTGGCGGGAGTATATAAAGGCAGTTTATCTCCCCTGCAAACTTTGGTTTTCCACCTGGCTCAAGGTGTAGATGGGAGCCTGTGGCTTCCTTCAAAGGGTCTGTGGTTTCTTTCAGTTTTTGTGTTAAGTTCCTTATTTGTGTTGCTTCTGCCTTCCACATCCTAGGCTGGGAGCAGCTATGTGTCTTGCAGGACAGTTCTCTGCTAGCTCAGATTTGCTCCAAACCTCATCTGCCACTGTTCTTTCTGGCCTGACTCATCTCTGTTTAATATGTAATGAAGTAGATTTAAGTGTTATCCTTAGGATGTGGTGCACCCTTGAGGCAGGAAAATAGGATCTGGAGATAGGGAACTTAAGGCTGATTCACGCTGACTTCCAAAAATTAAATCAAATGGAAACACTTCAGCAATGACAGGAAATATCCTCTCCATTTACATAGGGCATATGCTGAGTAAATGACTTTGTAACTCTACTTTATGCTTTTCACTTAGATAGGGTGTACACCAAGTAACCAATGGGAAACTCTGGAGGGTTTTTAAACACCAGAAAATTCTGTAACCAGGCTCTTGAGCCCCTATGCTCGAGCCTGCTGACACCCTGAGGAGTGTACTTTCATTCTCAATAAATCTCTGCTTCTGTTGCCTTATTGATTCTTTGCTTTGTTTGTGCATTTTGTTCAGTTCTTTGTTCAAGATGCCAAAAACCTGGACATCCTTCACTGGCAACACCTTGACTCCTAATACTCTTTCTTGAGTGGTTAATAAAAGTTGGCTTCAGCGTGCAGATGCTTGAGCATATATACACGCGTATGCTCTGCCAGATGGTAGAAAAGGCTGGGCTTTAATTTATTAATTAAAAACGTCAGTAAATATCCACCGAAGACCCATTATGCCACAAGACCCATGCTTGGTTCCAGGGAGATGGAGATGAAGAACTCAGATCCTATGCACCAGCAATTGTGCTGCTCAGAAGGGCAGACAGGTAAGACAATGAAGGCAGAGAGGCAAGAGCAGAGCCTCACACGGGAGCCCCCCAAACCTCCTCCAGTGATGCTTGGAAGAAGTGAAATCTCCACTCCATTTTGAAAAACAAATAAGGGTGAGTGAGGCTGGATTTGGCTGGGGAGGGAGGAACAAAGCCGTTGGGTAGTATGTGCACAGGTACCAAAGGATGCCTTGGCAATGGTCTGGGAAGCAAAGGCTAAGTGTACCCTAAAAACAGTGGGTGTAAAACCCTCAAGATATGCATATTTGAGATAAGAGCTAGACTTTCATTCAGCCCCAAGCTTATTTTAGTAATCAGAATGCAGGAAGGCCACACCTACACGTATTCATTCCTTTCCCTCAGCCTTCTGCCTCTAGGCACACATGAATAAACTTTTATTTCCTTGGAAGCAAAAGGATTTCTCTGACATTTAAAGGGCATAGCTTTGTGGACCCTGGAGAGACTTCTGATGCATCTCCCAATGTTCACTGTATAGATACGTGCCCATTTTATTTAGAAGTCTCTTGGTAAATGGCCAGAATGAGAACTAGAACATCTAATTCCAACTATTTCCTTGGTGTAATTGCTTTTATGTGTGTCCTGGTATAGGAGAGATTTTTCTAAAAGTCTCACTTAACAGTTAAAGAACCTGTTGAATTCAATAAGCAAAAATAGGAATGCCTGTTTTGTGACATTTATAGGTTTTTGACAATTCAGTGTGCTATGGAGGGTAACCATTTTGAGGATTAATAACTTGTATGGCCTTTTTCCTTGTAGGCTGAGAATTAGAAAATATTTGTAGACAACTTAGTGTCTCTTCACATTTGAAAGAGTTGACAATGAGTAATTCTTCTTGCTTTGCTTTGGAGGTAGAAAACTAGAATTTGTTAAAAAATGAGTTATAGGAGAGAAAAAATAAGGAATTCTATTCCATCAGAATGTATATGCTGTAAACCTGGTCTATTCTGACTTTCCTTGGTGATTTTTCAAATACATTCCCCACTTGGATTCTGGAAGGAGATTCTATAGAGTGAGGATGCAGTGCAGCAGAAAACCCGTTGACCCAGTCATAGACGTTTTTCATCCCAGCTGAGCCCTGCTGCTAACTTACTGAGTGCATTCAGCACAAAACAAATTGTTTCTCTGCTTGATTTGGAAAATCCAAAGTTTGGATCAGATAGAATCTAGGGTTCTTTCAGTTCCAAAATTGTGTGCTTTAAGTCATTGCCTTTTAACTGATTGCTTTTATTTTTTTCTCCAAATTTTTCTCTTTAAAATAAATGTCAGAATCTGTAATTCCCATGGGTAAAAAACAATAAGTACCGAAAGCTCATTCCTTCTGATCATATGTCAGCTATTATTCTAAGCAGGTAAATACATTAACGCATTCATTCTCGTGGTAACACGAGAAAGTGAATACTATTTATTGTGCCCATCTTAGAAACGACAAAACGGATGCACAGGGAGGCTCATTGAATTGCCCAAGGTTACATGCAGAGATGATGAGAGATTTCAAACCCAAGGGTGACTCTGGAGACTGTGTGGGGGCTCTGCAGTTTTACTTTCTATACTCTGTGGAGATTATGGATAGGAAAGCAGCCAGTCTGATACAGCAGGTTAGGGCAGTCATTGTTGCTTTGTAAGACACATCACAGCTTCTAAGTTACCTATCTATTTGCTTATTTAGACAGTGGACCCAGAGTTCTGTGAGTACCCGTTTGGCCGGTTTGGTTTGGTGTCCCTGGGAGGTAGAACAGATCCAGCACTTCCTAAGCCTCTGATGAGTCATCAGGCAACTGAGTGAATGTTAGACAGTCAGGTGGGAAGGGATCCCCAGAGAAACTCCAACCTGCACACTGGCAGGAGCGTACACTGGGGTGGAGCCACAGAAGTCCGTGCATTTGCAGCAAGGAGGAGCTTGGCCACTTCTCTTCCTGTGTAGCACCTGGGATTCCAACTGCAAGGCAAGAAGCACTGGAGAGCCTCTGGCCTTGCACTTTTTTTCCTTTTCACCCAGTGAAACTCAGCTTTACTCACCCTTCAAACTGTCTGTGAGCCTAAACTTTCAAGGCTGTATAAGACAAGGACCCTGTCTTTAGCTGAACTAGGAAAAGTCCTGCGACAAATGGACAATAGAATTTGGGGAAGGCAGAGGTTTGACAGAATTTTCTAGGCTTCATCCGTCCTATCAATTTTGCTAAAGATCAGGATAAACCACTTATTTGTCAAGATTGACAATTTTTATTTTTTAAAACTTTTGATTTTGCCTCACTTTTGAGAAGTGGCATAAAATTACATATTTACAAAACAAGTAAATTTTTAAAAGTAATGGAGACTTATAAAAACAAATTTTGACTACAATTTCATTGATTATAATTTAAAATGCTACTAAATAGAGTAAATCAAGAGGTTGTGAGTTGCCATAAATTACCTCTGATTAAGCCCTTCTTGCATCAGTTCCTTGAAAGAGTGAGTATAACAGTGGTCTGGCCCAAGGCTGTGGGTTTTCACCTTCATTGCTTATAGTGTATATGGCCATTTATCTTGAGTGACAGCTGCATGCTAGTCCCACAGCAGAGTGTTTCAGCATTCTAGTCAGCATTTTCCAAGCTTCCACAGTACTAGTATTATAAATGCCATGTCTCACTTCTGTGTGAGCTTGTAATTATGAAGACACCCCAACCTTGCAGAGCAAAGTAAAGGAATTTACAAAAGGGAATCATATAAGAATAGGCTGGTGGTGGTCTTATGTGAAATGTGTCTGCTAGATGGAAAATTGCCCAAATTGCATACTTATGGATGGCCAGAACGTCTGAAGATGAAATTCTGAATCATTCAATATCATGTGGCTTAGACTATCTTTGATGGATCCAATTTTTTTTTTGGTCCTCAAATAAGAGTGTTTGACTAAAACAATGTAATCATATCAAGGAATACATAGTGGGGTTTACAAATGAAAATAGTAGCCCACTCTTCTGATCCACTTGAATTATTGTAATTTATTGCATTGTGTATGTTAATGTGAACTTCCTTAAGGTCCTTCTAAAGATAGATACCATGTGAGTCAACCAATCAATCAACAAGTAAACTATAAACAATGAGCAGCTCAGTGTATCCTGTTTGAATCTAAATTTTTGGTGCTGCAAATCGATGTAAATTAATGACTGAAATATAAATATTGTCATGGTACCCTGAAGGGATAAAAGTATTTAAGTAGGTAATATTCCAATTGCAACAGCATTAGCATTCAGCTCTGATTTACTCAGTGAAGGAGAAAATCACACAGAATGAATTTTCTGGATTTGTCCTCCTGTCATAAATAATAACTTATAAAGAAGCCTATATTATAATGCTTAAGGTATATTTTGACATAATAATATATAGTTTTATGCAAAAATGTTCTTAATGAGAAAATGCTTCTATTCTGATGATTATTATTATATACTGTGTTTCCTTTCAAGTTGTATTGTTACTAAGACTTTATATTTTAATGAAAAGATTATTAAATGCAAAAAATAATCTCAAATAAAAATATTGATAAATTTGAGTGGCCTAATATTTCAGTTAAGTTATGCATTGCATATTAAATTGCATTTACATATTTTTAGTCTATTCATCCAAAAGCAGTATAAATAAAGTGATAATTCTATCCTTTGCATGTATTAGTAATATAATGTTTTGTGGTATAAAATTTTGCAGCTTTAACAATAACAGAAAATTTCATGCCAACTTTCACGTTTTGTCCATATGATAAAAAAGCTATTTTTGCTTTCAGTCTTAATTTTAGACAAAATATCAGTTCAACTTATTTTCAGATTCCTCAATGTTTTCATTTTAACAAAGTAAGCAATTGTTGGATGAATAATGCAAGCATGAAATTTTAAGTCCTACTTAAAATTTGCAGGATCAAATTGAAGGATTCAAGTAGAAATCAATGCATTGCATTTATCTTGTATAGCCAACTATACAACAATGCAGTGTAATCAAATTAGATTATTATTTTATTTTAATTTGACATAATATAATTAGAAAATTATTTGTATTTTTAAGAAAATAATTCTGTAATCATCTTATAAACTTTCCTTAACATTGCTGAATAATATAAGATGCCCTTAGGGATAAATTTAGATTTTTCTATGTGTGCATGTGTGTGTGTGGGTGTGTGTGTGCATTCGTGTGTGTGTGTGTAAGAGAGAGAGAGGGAAGAAAGAATATACAAAAAAAGTGATAGTGAAGAAGGTGGTTGAAGGTTGAGGACATATTTACATCTCATCTTTTAAGTGCAAAGATGTTTTGCATAAGTCAAGATGTACTCACATATGACCCTCACTTTTAAAAAACCATAAGGAAAGCTTTAGGGTCTTTACGTGTTGCAGTAAAATGTTTTAAAAGGTTTAATTGACTCATGGTTCTGCAGACTGTACAAGAAGCATACTGGCTAACTAAATTTCAGGGAACGAAGACTCAAATTACCGCTATCTGAAATAAAAGAGGGAACATTACCACAGATCCCATAACATCAAAAATAATACATATTATGGACAAATTTGTGCCAACAAATTTGATAAACTATATGAAAGCAATTAATTTTTTGAAAAACATAATTTGCCAAAACTCACACAAGAAGAAATAAACAACATGAATAGCCCATATCTATTAAACAAATTATATAAATAATTAATAACTTTACAAAGCAGAAAGTACCAGGCCCAGACGGATTCATTGGTGAACTCAACCAGACATTTAAGAAAGAAATTATGTCAATTCTATATCAATTATATGAAAACATAATAAAAGTATATGCTTTCTAACTCTTTCTATGAGGGTGGCAGAACCCTAATGTCATCACCAAAGACACTGAAATAAATGAATACTACATATTGGTAGCTCTTATAAACATAAATGAATGCAAAAAAAACTTGATAAAATGTTGGCAAATTAAATTTAACATTATGTAATAGGAATCATAGACCGCAAACGTATTTGATTTATTTCAGGTATGCAAGATTGGCTCAGGATTTGAAAATCATTTATGTAACTCTTCACGTAAACAACTAAAGAATAAAAATTATTTAATCATATTTATGGATTTGGAAAAATCATTGGAAAAATCTCAACACTCATTTATGAATTAAAAAAATAAAATCTCAGCAAATACAAATAGAGCAGAATTTCCTCAAATGGAGAAAAAATATATACAAAACCCTACAGTCAGCATTATACTTAATGGTGAGAAACTAGACTCTTTCTTTCAAAGTATTAAAAGCAAGGCAAGAATGTTTCTTCTCACTACTGCTTTTCAACATTATCCCAGAAGTCCTAGCTAATGCAATAAGAATAATAAATCAAAGGTTCTGCAGAGTGAGAAGGAAACAATACAACTGTTTTTGATTGCTGTATTTGTTTACTCTCAAAGTCAGGAAACAACAGATGCTGAAGAGGATGCTGAGAAATAGGAATGCTTTTACACTGTTGGTGGGAGTGTAAACTACGTCAGCCATTGTGGAAGACAGTGTGGTGATTCCTCAAGGATCTAGAACTAGAAATACCCATTTGACCCAGCAATCCCATTACTGGGTATATACCTAAAGAATTATAAATCATTCTACTATAAAGACACATGCACACGTATGTTTAGCACAGCACTGTTCACAATAGCAAAGACTTGGAACCAATCCAAATGCCCATCAATAATAGACTGGATAAAGAAAACGTGGCACATATACCCCACAGAATATTATACAGCCATAAAAAACTATGAGTTCATGTCCTTTCCTGGGACATGAATGGAGCTGGAAACCATCATTCTCAGCAAACTAACAAGGAACAGAAAACCAACACCATATGTTTTCACTCATAAGTGGGGGTTGAACAATAAGAACACATGAGCACAGGGATGGGAACATCACATTCCAGGGCCTGTTGGGGAGTGGGGGGCTAGGGAAGGGATAGCATTAGGAGAAATAGCTAATGTAGATGATGGGTTGATGGGTGCAGCAAACCACCATGACACGTGTATACCTATGTAACAAACCTGCAAGTGCTGCCTATGTACCCCAGAACTTAAAGTAAAATAATAACAATAAAAGTCTTTGTCTCAAAAATAATAAACATAAAGAACTAGAAAGTCTTTTTTAAAAAAGAGAAATACCTGCAACTAGGTAGTTTTTAAAGAAAAGAGTTTTAATTGGCTCATGGTTCTGCAGGCTGTACAGAAAGTATAGCATCTTCCACTTGTGGGGAGGCCTCAGAAAGTTTCCAGTCATGGTGGAAGGCAAAGGGGACCCCTAACATGGCCAGAGCAGAAGGAAGAGATAGAAGGAGGTGCTATACATTTTTAAACAATCAGATTTTGTGAGAACTCACTTGCTATTATGAGGACAGTACCAAAGGGGTGGTGCTAAATTATTTATGAGAAATTCACCTCCATGAGCCAATCACCTCTCACCAGGCCCTGCCTCCAACATTGGGCACTACAATTTGAGATAAGATTTGGTGGAGACACAGATCCAAACTATATTACTTGCAGGTGACATAATTGTCTATGGAGAAAATCTGAAAGATCTGACAAAATAACTTCTGAACTAATAAGTAAATATAGAAAGATCACAGGATACAAGCTTAGTATACATAAGTCAATTGCTTTCCTATATGCCAGCAATAAATAAGTAGAATTTGATATTAAAAATATTGTCATTTCCATTATCAACCTATCAAAAATAAACCCTTATAAATCTAACAAAATTTGTAGAGATTTATATAAGGGAAACTACAAAACTCTGAAAACAGAAGCCAAAGTTAAACAAAATAAATAAAGAGATAATCCATGTTTGTGGACAGGAAGATTTGTCTTCCTATCCATTATATGGATTATGAATGGATATGTACATTCAATGCAATCCCAAATTTCAGTAATTCATTCTGCAGATATTGGCACACTGATTCTAAAGTTTATGTGGAGAGGCAAATGACTTCAAAGAATCAACCAATACCAGAGAAGAACAAAACTGGAAAACTGACACTACCTGACTTCAAGACTAAAATAATCAAAGCAGTGTCGTATTGGTGAATGAATAGAAAAATGTGTCAGTGGAACAGAACAGAGAGCCCAGAAATAGGTCTACATAAATATAGTCAACTAGTCTTTGACAAAAAAGCAAAGGTGATACAATGAAGTAAAGATAGTCTTTTCAACAATTGATGCTGGGAACCTGGACATTCACATGCCAAAAAGAAAATCTAAACTCAAGACCATAACAGTCTTCAAAATATTAACTTAAAATGAACCACAGACTTAAAGGTAAAACATAAAGCTATAAAACTCTTGTAATATAGCATAGGAGATAATCTAGATGACCTTAGGTAATGTAATGAGTTTTCACATACAACACTAAAGGAATGATCCATGAAACAAAGAATTGATGAGCTGGATTTTATTAAAATTGAGAACTGTTCTGTGAAGACCAATGTCAAAATAATGAGAAAACAAATCATAGGATGTGGAGAAATACTTGAACAAACATGTCAAATAAAGGGCAAAGAACTCATAATACTCAACAACAACAAAAATGGGCAACCCAATTATAAAATGGCAAAACTACCTGAACAGACACCTCACCAAAGGCAATATAAGATGATAAATAAATTATGAAAGTATGTTTGATATGATATGTCATTAGGGAATAGCAATTTAAAACAAGAGACAACTAACTTCACACCTATCAAAATGGCTAAAGTCCAAAACATTAACACCAAATGCTGGTGAAGGTGTGGAGCAATAAAAACTCTCATATGTACCTGATGGGAATTCAAAAAGATATGGTCATTTAGGTTTGGTTTCTTAAGGGACTAAATATAGTCTTACTATAGGATCCAGTAATTGCTCTCCTTGTTATTTACCCAACACCTTGAAAATTTATATCAACATAAAAACTTGCACATAGATATTTATAGCAGCTTTATTCATAATTGCTCAAACTTGGAAGCAACCAAATACCCTTCAGGAGGTGACTGAATAAATAAACTGTGGTATATCCAGACAATGCCATATTATTCAGTGCTAAAAAGCAGTGAACTGTGTGAAAAGATATAGAGGAACCTTAAATATATAGTATTAAGTGAAATAAGTTCATTTAAAAGGCTATATAATGTATCATGGCATTCTGGAAAAGGCAAGCCTATGAGACAGTAAAAAGATGAGTGCTTTCCAAGGTTGAGGGTTAGAAGGGTATGAATAGGTGGAGCATATAGGACTTTCAGGACAGTGAAATTATTTCATGCAATACCACAACTATGAATATATGTCATTAGTCATTACATATTTGTCAAAATTCATAGAATCTGAAAGAAGAGTCAACTTGAATGTAAACTGTAAAGATTTGTGTGATAATGATATGTAAATAAAACATTGATTTTAACAAATATAGCATTGTGATGTAAGATGTTGACAGTGGAGGAGGCTGTGGATATTTTGGGGCGGGGAGTGTAGAAACTCTGTACTTTCTGCTTGATTTTGCTTTAAACTTAAAATTGCTCTAAAATGATCTCTATTAAGTAAAAGTGAATCACATAATTGGATTCTATTAGGTAAAGAATACAAAGGAAGCTTTTTTTTTTCTTTTCTTTTTTTTTTTTTTTTTTAAAGAGAGTGGGTCTTTCTATGATGCCCAGGCTGCCTCTAACACCTGGGCTAAAGCAATACTACTGCCTCAGCCACCTGAGTAGCTGGGACTACAAGCATGTGGCATTGTGCCTGTATCATGCCTCCTTTTTATCCAGTTATTTTATACTTGCCTAAACAACAAACCATGTTAAGATTTTTTTATTATATTACATTTTAATGTGGTTCCACATTACTGTATAGAGATTTATTCAACTTTTAAATTTTACAAAATAACAAATCATTAATATATTACTGATTTTGTTATTAGAGTATAGTTGTGCTTTTATTTCATTTTCAAAGGAGGAGAAATGACTGTTGTTACTATTTCTAGCACTATAGTCTAGACATGTGTGTTTTAAGAATAATTATACTAGTAATTTTATGTTGAGTGTAAATTATGTGTCAGAGATAAAACAAATGTATTATCCAGCAGTGTACCTAGTTCTCACATTTGATCTGGTAGGTGTCTATTAATCTCATTCCCATTTTATAGTTGGCTATATCAAGAATTATAAAAATTAATATATTAGTCTGTTTTCACACTTTTTATAAAGAACTACCCAAGATGGGGTAATTTTTGAAGAGAAAAGGTTGAATTAACTCACAATTCTGCAGGCTATACAGGAAGCATGGCTAGAAGGCCTCAGGAAACTTAAAATCATGGCAGAAGGTGATGAGGAAGCAAGCATATCTTACCTTGGCAGAGCAGGAGAGTGAGAGATGGAAGGGATAAGTGTCACACTTTTAAACCATCAGATCACATGAAAACTCACTAACATAAAAACAGAAAAAAAAATCTGCCCCCATAATTCAGTCACCTCCCGCTGGGTCCCTCCTCCAATACTTGGGGATTACAATTTTACATGATATTTGTGTGGGAACATAGAGGCAAACCATACCATTTTGCCCCTGCACCCTCCAAAATAGTCATTTTCACATTCAAAACCAATCATACCTTCCCAACAGTCCCCCAAAGAATTAACTTATTTCAGCATTAACTCAAAAGTCCAAGTTTAAAGTCTCATCTGAGACAAGGCAAATCCCTTTCTCCTATGAGCCACGAAATAAAAAACACGTTGGCTTTAATACTTCCAAGATACAATGGGGATACAAGAATTGGGTAAATGTTCCTGTTACAACAGGGAGAAATTGGCCAAAACCAAAGGACTAGAGGCCTCATGTGAGCCCAAAACCCAGCAGGGCAGTCATTAAATCTTAAAACTCCAAAATAATCACTTTTGACTCCATGTCTCACATCCAGGACATGCTGACGCAAGAGGTGGGCTCCCAAGGCCTTGAGAAGGTTTGCCTCTGTGGCTCTGCAGGGTTCAAGCTCTGTGGCTGTTATCATGGGCTGGCACTAAGTGCATGTGGCTTTTCTAGGTGCATGGTGCAAACTGTGAGTAGATCTACCATTCTAGGGTCTGGAGGACAATGGTCCCTTCTCATAGCTCCAGTAGGCCTTTTTCTAGTGGGAACTCAGTGTCAGATCTCCAACCCCACATTTCTTTTCTGCACTGCCCTAGCAGAGGTTTCCCATGAAAGTTCTGCCCCTGCAGCAGGCTTCTGCCTGGACTTCAAGACATTTTCATACATCCTCTGAGATCTAGGTGGAGGTTCCTAAACCTCACTTCTTACTTTCTGTGTACTCACAAGCCCAACGCCATGTGGAAGCCACCACGGCTTGGGGCTTGTACCTTCTGAAGCAATGGCCCATTGTGTACCTTTCCTTTTTTAACCATGGCTGGATCTCAAGCAGCTGGGATGCAAGTGCCACAATCCATGGATACACAGAGAAAAGGGGCCCTGGACCTGTCCCACAAAATCATTTTTTTTCTCTTAGGCCTCTGGGCATGTGATGGGAGGGACTGCCACAAAGATCTATATATTTCTTCTACAGTCTTTGCCAGGGTCAAGGCCATCTTTTCATATTCTCTGACCACTGGAAAATTAGTGACCCTGTCACTTGTTGCTTTTTTAAGTATATTTGGTCTAAACAAGTCTAATGTTTCTATATAAAGTTTTGGTCTAAATTATCTGTCTAATGTTGAGGTGGGATAATGAAATATCTTATTGTTATTATATTACAGTGTATCTCTCCTTTCAGATTTATTAGTATTTGCTTTATGAATTCAGGTTTTCAGATGTTAGGTACATATATATTTGCAATTATTATATCTCCTTGGTAAATTGATGATATTATTATAAAGTAATGAATTTCTTTTTCTTTTTTTTAATGCTTTTTGTCTATTATACATATTGTTACATCCATTCCCTTTTGGTTTTTATTTCTGTGTGATATAGTTTTCCATTTCTTTATCTTTTGTCTATGTGTTTTCTTAGAAGTGAAGTGAGTCTTATAGGTACCGTACAATTTTTTTTTATTCATTCACCACTTGACGCCTTTTGACTGGGTAATTAAATTTGTTTACATTTAAAGTAACTGTTGATAGGTAAGGACTTACTACTGAAATTTTAAATTTGAATTTGAATGTTGGCCTGCCTTGCTAAGTTAAGGACATTCTCCTGGAAAATATCCTGAAGAGTGTTTTCCAACTTGGTTTCATTCTCCCCATCACTTTCAGGAAGTTTACACAGCATCTGGGCAGAGCCCACAGCAGCTCAGCAAGGCTACAGCAGGCAGAATGTGTCACTCCCTCCTCGCTAGGTATGGAATTTCTGAAAAAAGGCAGCAGCACATCAGGGACTTATAAATAAAGCCCCTAACTTCCTGGGACAGAGCACCTCGGAAAAGAGGCAGTGTGGGTACAGCTTCAACAGACTTAAACATCCCTTCCTGGCAGCTCTGAAGGGAGCAATTTATCTCCTAGCACAGCGTTCAAACTCTGATAAATAACAGATTGCCTCCTCAAGTGGCTCCCTGACCCTCCTGTATTCTGACAGGGAGACATCTCCCAGCAGTGGCTGACAGACACCTCATACAAGAGAGCTCTGGCTGGCATCTGGTGGGCACCCTTCTGGGATGAACCTACCAGAGGAAGGAACAGGAAGCAATATGCAGCCTCTGCTGGTGCTGTTCTGTAGGCACTGCTGGTGATTCCCAGGCAAGCAGGGTCTGTAGTGGACCGTTAGCAAACTCCAGCAGACATGAAGCAGAGAGGCCTGCCTGCTAGAAGGAAAACTAACAAGCAGAAATAAATAGTTTCAACATTAACAGAAAGGACGTCCACTTAGAAACATCATCCAAAGGTGACCAACTTCAAAGACCAAAAGTAAATAAATCCATGAAGATGGGAAGAAACCAGCACAAGAAGGCTGAAAAGGGCAAAAGCCAGAATACCTCTTCTTCTCCAAGGGATCACAACTCCTCACCAGTAAGAGTACAAAACTGTATGGAGAATGAGTTTGACAAATTGACAGAAGCAGGCTTCAGAAGGTGGGTAATAACAAACTTTTCCGAACTAAAAGAGCATGTTCTAGTCCAATGCTAGGAAGCTAAGAACCTTGAAAAAAAGTTAGATAAAATGCTAGCTAGAGTAACCATTGTAGAGAAGAACATAAACAACTTGATGGAGCTGAAAAACACAGCACGAGAACTTCATGAAGCCTCGTGTAGCTTTTAATATTCTCTCTTTGTCTTCAAATTTTGACAATTTGATTGAAATGTGCCTTGATGTGTTTCCCTATGAAATCATCATATTAGGTGTTCGTTGAGCTTCCTAGATCTGAATTTATTTCCTCTTCCAAACATGGGCATTTTTCTGCCAGTATTTCTTTGAACAAGTTTTATGTCCCTCTCTTTTCTCTTTCTTGTACATCAATAATACAAGTATTATTTTACTTGATAATACTGTAAATTTTTTTAGGCTGCCTTCTCTCTTTTCTTTTTGTTCATCAGATTGAATATTTTAAATAACCTGTCTTCAAGTTTGCTAATCCTTTTTTTTTCTGCTTGATCTAGTCTGCCGTTGTACACTTACACTGAATTTTTGAATTCAGCTATTGTATACCTTGGGTCAATTATTTCTGTTTGATACCTTTAAATATTTTCTGTGTCTATGTTGACAGTCTTAGTTTGTTCACTCATTGCTCTCCTTACCTCAGTGAACATCTTTATAGCTATCTTTTTGAATTTCCTGTCAGGTAAACTATATATCTCTATTTCATTGGGATTTTCTTTTGCAGCTTTATCTTGTGCTTTTATTTGGAACATATTTCCCTGTCTTCACTTTCCTTGACTTTATGCTTTTTTTTTCTATGCATTAGATAAACAAACAGACAAAACCTAAAACAAAACAAAACAAAAAACTTCTTCAAAGTCTTGTTAAGTTGGTCTTGTGTCAGAGATATTCCTCTTTATTCAGCCTGAACAGAGATGCTAGGTGCCTCAAAATTCTTTATGCTTGTCCAACCTGCTGCCTTTGTTCTGAGTGGCACCCAAGAAATTAGAAAGTGTCAAATGTTGTGTTATTGCTTTGAGAGAGTTGAGATAGAAGTCAGTTCTTTCAGATATAAATGAAGAGCATAGAGTGTTAAATTTGTGGTCCAGTTTTTTCTTTCCTTGCAGAGATTCTTAGAGCCAGAATTTACTTTCTACACCTTCTGCCCTATGTCAAGGATAGGGTCTAAGGCAGATGTCTGAACTCTTTGCCACACTGCTCACTTTGAACCTGGAGAGACGGCTGCTAGATGTTTGCAAGTTTAAAAGCCACCTATTTGTTCTCTGTAGTATAGGAGTCTAAGGAGTGTAGAGTTTTGTGAACTCCCAAAGTTAGGTAATTTATGAGCCAGTCCTTTGGGTGGAAGCTATAAATGTTAAAATTTTCAATATGTACAGTACAGGAACTACTCTAAGAGAGATTCTGCCAATCTGGATTTACTGCTGGAGCAAACCTGGACAGAAAGTATAGGGAGTACCTACTCTCCTGTTTGAGCAAGGTAAGTCCTACACCTTCCTTACAGAGGCAGGTTTCAAGTCTGGAGTTGTCACTGAAGCAAGCTAGCAAGGAAGGCATGTGGAGTGTCTACTTTCCATTTCAGGCATGGAGAAGTCTCTTTGCCACCTTTCAATGAAAAATTGAAGAAGTTAATTTCTGGATCAAGCTGAGGGAGAAAGCAGAGGAGTGTCATTCCTACTGTTTTTGCTGGCAGAGGCCTGTAACCTATTTCTATAGAATTATCTCAGGTCTGGAATTAATGCTGGAGAAAGCTGGGGAAAAGGGCAAAGAAACTTCTCACCCTTTTGTTCAAGCAAGCAGCCTTTTCACCCCTTTTGTAGGAAGAGTCTTCTGGTCTGGATTTATCATTGAATTAAGCCAGGGAAAAAGACACAGGGAGTTCCCCTTTCCCTATCCTCTTTTCCCAGAGACGTCCCTTAGACTGCCTATAATTAGAAATTGAAGAAATTTTCCTCAGAAGCAAGTCAGGGGAAAAGTTGTGAGAAGTGCTGTATCTCCCATTTTTACTTGTAGAGGCCTCCAGCCTTTTTTTCTGAAAGAGATTGTAGGGCGAGCCCACTCCTGTTTGCAAGAAAACAGATGGTTCTCACCCTTCTTGCAGAGAATTTTTTTTTTGTCTTGCGTTATCACTGAAACAAGCCAGGAGAGAAGGACACAGGGAGTGTCAGGCTTCCTGTTTAGGCTTCAAGACAGGCATTTTTAATTTTCTTAGTATGCTTCCTGATACTGGCTTGATGGAGGCCAGAATGACAGGAAGCTGCTGGGAAAGTGGGCAGCCAAACTCTTTCTGGGAGATGCTACAGCGCCTTGGAGTGTCCATGAGGCTCAAAACTCCTCTTTGGTTTTTGTGCTTGAGGGAAGTTTTCCGATGCTCTGTCACAGCCATTCCTCGAGTAGAGTGATGTAAGAGCCATGCTCTTTTGCAGGAACTGTAAAAATTGGACATTCTACGTGTGGTATATGCCTCTCACTCCAGAAAAGACCTGGGAGTTGGGGTGTGCTTCTCAATTGCAAGGTGCTGTGCTCAGCATGGGGTTAGTGAACAGGTGTATCTTTACTTTTCCCACCTATTTTGATACAGATATTTTCTCAGTCCCCAGGTGTCTCGGAGTCTTTAAAGTAGATTTTGGCTTCCTCTGGAGACAATTGATTCACATCTAGGTGTTTACTTGTTGTGTCTGTCGGGGGAGGAAGAGTCAGAAGCCTCCAATTCCACCATGCTGTTGACGTCACTGAAACTTAAATTCTTATCAGCAATGTATGAGAAGCTAGTTTGATTTGAAGTCAAAGTTTTAATTTTCCATAGCAACAGTTTCTGTCATTCTTAATTTCCCACAGATTGCAGCAAACTCAGTTCCTGTAGCAACAACTTTACACTCCTGTCTTATACGTGGAGATGTTGTGAGGACGTATGGAGCCAACCCAATGTGACAGTTCTGAAATTCTTGAATATGCCACTGTGAGGCACTAGGCCCCCACCAGCATGGTATTGAGGAACTTTTCCTGGCCTCTTACCATCACAACTGTGAGATGAATTGAGGACCTTTTCTGGGGAGACTCACGTCATCATTGTTCATTGAAGTGTAAGTGGAGAATAAAGAAAATGAGGTAAAGAAAGATTTCTTTAGAAAGAATTTTTGTTTGACAAAACTGGAGAGGGGTATGCTACTAGCATCTATTAGGTGGAGGCAAAGAATACTGGCAAACATCCTACACAGTGTATATGACAGCACCCCAAACCAAAGAATGATATGGCCCAAAATGTCAACAGTGTGAAGATTAGAAGACTTGGTATATTTTTGCCTCTTCCTTTGCCCCCTGCTCCCTCCAAGACACACATACGACCTGTTAAAAGTGGTTTCCTTTAGGGAAGAAACTAGATTTGACTAGCAATATTTGGAAACTCAGAGTGAGGAGAATGAACATAGACTTTATATAGAATATAGAGTATATACTAATGTATGTATTATAAACATAATATAGCATATTTTGCAAAACACCCTACTGTATTTTTCAAAAGATTAAAAAAAAGGATGTTGTCATGTAAATTTTGTAAATGAAAAGCTAAAGATCTAGGGTTATACTGTATTCCAATAGAGATAATTTTACTTCTTTCTTTCTGGTGTATTCCTTTTTCTTATTTTATTTCCTGGTTATTCTTGTATTTCCAGTAATGTGTTGAATAGAAGTCGTGAGAGTCGACATCCTTGCTTTGTAGTATTAGAGGAAAAACTTTCATTTTTTCCCCACTGCTTATAATGTGAATGGTGGGTTTCTTTTCCATAATTTTTCTTTAATATATTGAGGAAATTTCTTATACACCGAAATTATTAATGATTTTTGTCAAGAAAATATGCTGAACTATGTCAAATGATTTTTATGTATCAATTAAGATTGTATAAGAAGTGCTGGGGAGGTTATGGATAGAAGGTAGCCGTTGTGCACTGTTGGTAGAAATGTAGATGAGTGAAGCCGTGTGGAAAACAGTATGGAGGTCCCTAAAGAAATTAAAGATAGAACTAACATACCACCCAGTAATCCCTATTCTGGATACAGACCAAAAAGAAATCAAATCACCACCTCATAAAGATACCTGTGTTCCCATATTCATTGCAGCACTGTTCACGATAACCAATATATGGAAACATTTAAAGTATCCATCAATGGGTGAATGGATTAAGAGACTATGGTGTGTGTGTGTGTGTGTGTGTGTAATGAAATATTATTCAATCTTAAAAAAAGAAAGAGATCCTGACATTTGCTACAAGACAGATGAGCCTAGAAGACATCATACCACATGAAATAAGCCAGACACAGAAGGAAAAATGCTGTGTGATCTCACTTCAATGTGAAATCTACAAAGACAGTTTTTAAAAAGGTCAAATACAAAGAGACAGAGTATAAAACAGTGGTTACCAAGGGCAGAATACATTTCCCCAGTCCCAGAGACTGCCCACGTATGTTTTATTACATATGGCCACTGGCTTGGTATTTACCTATCTTTTCTTTGTACTCTGGGGGATTTATTTCCCAGATCCAGTAGGTAAAGATGTTCTTCTGTTTTGTTTCTAATTATTATCAATTTTGTAGAATGAGTTGCCATGGTAACAACATAAGACTTTATCAGGGGAAAGGAGAAGACAGATCTGTTTCTGTGTTGCTGTGGATATACTGAGTACGGAGTTCACCTTAGAATATAAAGCAGCTCCTCCACAGGTGACTCGCCCTCGGCCTGTTTTATCGAGTGCACATTCACACAAGCAGGATGTAGAGAATGACTAGACACATCCTTCCCTGCATTGTAAGACACTCTTCAAATGGTGCTTACCACAACTCACAGCAGAGATAGTCATCCCTCAGTTAACCCTTCCAGATTCTCTTTCATGTTTGCCTGAGGTCACCAAACCGGGCACCTGGACAGGAGCATTCAACATCATCAGCTTCAAACACAGACCCTGACAGCATCCCCAACCAGACACCTCTGTCCAAGGTTGCAGGCACCAATTCACCAGAGGGTGTGATGGGCATCACTCATTATTCTTCCTTTGGCTCATTTGACAGACCTCTAGGGATACCCTCCATGTACCTGGCCTGGCCTTCAGTGTGGGGAATTAGCATGCAGTCCTAGGCCCTGCTGGAAACTCCAGTCCCCAGGAGTCAGACACAGAAGTGGGTTTACACCTGTATCTAACACAGTTTCAGCACTCTGGGGACCTTACATCTTAGGATCAAGAGCGCAGGAAGTAGAAAGGCATCTACAGCCCCACACCCAACTCTGAGTGGAAAGACCAGAGACACATAGGAACCCTGGCGAACTTTCTCTTTCAGCTCCACAGGGGTGTAACCAGGGTCCTAATTTGCTTCACTGGGGGTGCCTGTCTTGCTAGCTTTTTCTCTCTGCCTTTTTTCCAGCGCATACAGGGAGTCATTGTGTTTTATTTTCCATAATTAGTCCTGTTGAGATATTTCTTTCTTTTCCCTTTATCCAATTTATTTCCAGGATTCATTACTAATGGTGATAGTACCCAGGCAGTCAGAGCTGGATGTAGTCAGCACAAGGACAGAAGTAGACACAGGACCACAAGAGCTGGGAAGAAGTGTAGATCCCAGGCTGGGGCCTTGGCACAAATGGACTGGGAAGGGTGCAGTTCTGAAGAACGTGGAGCTACTGAAAAGGGGCATTTCAGACAGTGAGATCAGTAGCCTGCATGGAGTATGACAGAGAGGACCTGCTTCTGAGGCCCCTGGGGGCTGGAGGATGAGCTGGAGGGGTGGTCCAGAGTCAGATCTACCTGAGTCTCCATGTCCCTCCAAGGAACTACCACTCTGAAGTTTTGAGCAAAGTTACTCTCTGAGTAACTTCTGACATAAAATAATAGACAGATTTCTTCTGTTGGAAGACATTTTACACAAATAGGGCTAAGTCAAAAAGAAATGCACCCACTTATATTCTTTCTGAGTGATTGAATACTTTTAAATAATTTTCAATTACAATGGGGTCGGGTTTTGCTGTTTTAAGGTTGTTTATTCCTTACAGTAAGCAATGTCAGCCAGGTGATGAACAAAAATCCGTGTCTCATGGGTTCAGCAACACTTTTTTGCCTATATTGTCCACTGTGGATCAGTGGATTTCCTCGAACCTGTAGCTCTGAAACCTGGAACTGGCAGCCTTCAAGGTCAAGAGGAAAGGAGGAGGAGGATTCCGAGGGTGATAGTGGAAGCCATCCTTTCAAATGGCTGCACGTGAGGCTGAGGCTGGAGATCCTAGGAAGTGCAGGATGCTTGCTGAGCATGAATAGACTGCCACAGGGTATCTTTTCTAAGCTGGGTCTCTGCTTCCAAAAACTATTCTGATATAAGGTGAATTCTAAAGAATATTCTGAATAGTAACACTAATTATTATGTAGTAATTTACCAAAACCAAAGTAGTATAACTCCTTCACTGTTTAGAAATTAGATCCATCCTGAGAGGCAAATTCTCCTCAAATCACATTGACCGATCTGTGTTGTTTTGATATCTCCAACCCTCAGACGCATGGATGTCTTTCAAAAATATTCTGGCTGTTTTCTTTGAGGAGCAGATGACCTATCTGTAGAAACATTAATGGAGAGAGGTTGCTTTCTCTACACCAGGAAGTGTATTGCTAACAGATTTTTGTTTTCATATCCAGGTTTTTTCTGGACTGCCTTGTTTCCCCCCATAGTGTAGAGGATGCCCACACATTGTGAGTCCCAGCCCATACTCCTACCCCAGGCTTTGCCTGTTACATGCAACCACACTACTAATAGGTCCTCCCTGATATCCCGTGAGTCCTGGAAACGTACTGAACTCTGCAAACATACTAAAACTCTGCAAATTTGTTTCTCTTGACTGAGTCACCATTTCTCCAGCCAAATAGTCTGCCTGTCTAAAGCTAAGAACACTCCCTCTTCCTCTATCCTCACCTCTGGAGCAATGCTTCTGATGCCTCAGATACACTTTTCCAAGTACTTTCCTGTATTCCATTCCCATTGACATGGACTTATATTATTTTCCTGTGATACTGTAATCTCTTTCTAACTGGTCTTAATCTATTCCTAATTGCTAGTAGACACCCATCTGAAGATAAATCCAGTCACATATTTTCCCTGCCTTAATCTCCTTCATGCCCGTGCAATGGCAATAGCCATCACTTTTGAAAATCTTATATATTCTTGTGTGCACCCATATTGCTGTGTGTGTATTTATCATTTCTGTGGCAAGTGTTGTAAGACGACATGTACAAAGTAATGTTTCTGAACAATAATAATTTAAAGGTTAAGAAAATATGTTATTGGCCAGGCATGTTGGCTCATGCTTGTAAACCCAGCACTTTGGGAGGTGGAGGCAGGCAGATCACTTGAGGTCAGGAGTTCAAGACCAGTGTGGCCAATATGGTGAAACTCCATCTCTACTGAAAATACAAAAATTTGCTGGGCATGGTGGCAGATGCCTAGAATCCCAGCTACTCAGGAGGCTGAGGCAGGAGAGCCGCTTGAACCTGGGTGGCAAAAGTGGTAATGAACTGAGATTGTGCCGCTAAACTCCAGCCTGAGTGACAGAGCGAATCTTTGTCTCCAAAATCACACACACAAAAAAAGTAATTTGAGACATGGAGAAAGTCAATTGATGTCACAATGGATGGACTGTGTACCTATCTACCTGACATGAGCTCACAAACTGGGTTCTAACTCAGTGAGCAGTCTCAGCTTGACTGGGAATGCTCATGGTGTGCTTTGTTTTTCTTAGTTGCTGCCACTAACTGGGCTATATGAAAACTTCCTCTACCATTTTTGCAGCAGTGACTTTAATTCTGTCTAGTCCATATCCACTTGCTTTAAAAAAATCCCATTCAGTTTAAATTCTGAAACTCAGGTCCAGCCTAAAGTTTTCTTTCTCCATCATGCCTGGCCAGGCTGGTGTGTCCAGGGATCTAAAGCGAGAAAGGGGCTCTTTTGCTTAATTACTACTTCCTCCATTCCAGCCTTGGTGAGTGGAGGGAAGGGGCAGGGCCCATTTAACATGTCTTTACCCCACAACTTTGCAAAGCCTAACTCCTCTGGTGTTTTAGACTAAGAAAGAGAATGGAAGAAAAAGAGTAAATGTTTCCTTGTTTTATTGCTTATGGCACTGTCCCCTCTCCGCGGTTGTGCTGCCTATCTGGCTGACCTATATTGTGTGTGTGTGTGACACACACACTCTCTGTGACAAGGTCCACATTCTGGCTTCTTCTTGTAGGGTGCACATGTTAGTTCTTTGCTTGCCCTGAGATGGGCGTTCCTATTTCACTCTTCCTTGGTGTGGAGTATCTGGTCGTGGCTAGGCCTCTTTCTCCCAAATCAACACTTAACCGTGATAGAACTCCCCACAGACTTCGTAACTAGGGCCCTCTCCAAGGGGTAAACCCACTTAAAAGAGTCACGCAAGGTTCCTCCTGCAAAGCCACCTTGCACAGCATTTTTGCCAGGCCAAGGATTGGGGTAATGTGTCCACTACTGCCTCTTTCTTGCACTGTCCAGTCATCCTCAGTTCTCTTTTTCCCCCATTTCATTATCTCAGTGAATATCAGAAAAACCTTGTAAACTTATGTCTTGCTGGGATATAAGATGCCAGATTCCTCATTTTGCAACTATCTCAATCTTTATGGGTGGATGTGAAACACAGCAGCAACCTCTGAGCCCAGTCTTATACCATATGTACGTTTTAGATTTTGTCTCATATTAAGCATTTGATTTTTTAAAAATGCAATTTGGTAATCTCTACTTTCTAAAGGTTAATGATTTGATCTATATCTACTATAATTAGTAATATTTGGACTCATTTTGATTGCTTTTTTGACCTGCTGTGTTCCTATTTAAAAAATCTTTCTTTCTAGACATATTTTTTTGTTCCATTTCTACATGTTTGTTTTAAAATTTCATTTTACCCCTTTATTGGTATGTAAGTTGTATGCTTGTTTTTCATTACTTTAATGAGTATCCCTTCAATTTTGTAAACTGCACTTAAGTATGTCTAGAATCAATCAATATCTGAACCTCCCTCTTGAATAGTAAGATGAGCTTAGAAAATATTAACAATTCATATTCCTCCCCATATCTCAACTTACATGTTGTATTAGGCCATTCTCACATTTCTATAAATACCTGAGACTTGGTGATTTACTGAGAAAAGAGCTTTAACTGGCTCATGGATCTGCAAGCTGGACAGGAAGCATCATGCTGGTATCTGCTCAGCTTCTGGGGAGGCCTCAGGAAACTTAATCATGGCAGAAGGTAGAGAAGGAACACACATGTTACATGGCCAGAGTAAGAGCAAGAGAGAGGAGGGAGGTGCTACACACTTTTAAAAAACCAGATCTCACAGTAAATCAGTCACTCACTATCATGAGAACAGCACCAAGAAGAGGGTTCTAACCCATTCATGAAGGACCACTCCCATGATCCAATCACCTTCCATCAGGCCCCACCTCCAACATTGGGTATTACAATTCCACATGAGATTTGGGCAGGAACACAGATCCAAACCATATCACATGCTACTATAGCCTAATATTTTAATTTTAGAAATTCTTCATCATCTTAACTTCAGAAAAAAGATATTTTTAATTATTTTGTTATTTTTTAATGCAAAAAAAATCCCAGTTTGTATTTAACAACACATTCACCAGCATTTTGGTTCATTTTTCTCTTAGAGTCATTTTTCTTCTTTTAAAAATATATCCTTGAAAATTATTTAGCAAAGTTTGACACATGGTGATTTTGTTAAATGGTGATTTATTTATTTATTTATTTTTTTAGTTTTTGATAATCTGAAATATATTTTACTGTCGCTAATGAAAAGCTACATTTCTGAATAGACAGTTCCAGGAGAAGATTACATTTCTATGTGATTTTAGTGACATACCTCCCTGCTTTTTTGGCCTTCACTTTTTTGTCTAAGGAGCCATCTTCATGTTATTCTATTAGGCGAGCTGTTTTTCCTCTTTTTATCCTAACAATTTTCTTTGTCTTTTGTTTATTGGTTTGTTTGTCTGCTTCACTGCAATATGAAAAGACATGTTTCCTTTTATTTATTCTTATTTGAATAGCTTGTGATTCCTGTGTTTGGGGATTTGTGTCTTCATTGTTATACAAAATTCTCAGCCACTTTCATTTGGAAAATCATTTCCTTGCTGTTATCTTTCCCCTTTCTGGGATTCTGATTATCTTTATTTTGGACCTTCTCAACTCATTTCATAGATTTTAGCTTCCTGTGGCCAAGTGTGTTTTTAAAGATGGCTCCATATGATTTGCTTGCCATGTGATCCTGACATTCATCTCATCAAAGAGTGGGATGCACCTAGCTCCCTGCCTCTGGAATTCAGTGGATTTTTGTGACTGTCTCAACCAGTGGAGTATAGTAGATGTGATTCCATCTGACTTCCAAGGCTAGGTCATAACAATGCTACACTCTTTTGGGACACCTGCTTTTGGGGCCAGCCTCACAATATGAGGAACTCCAAACAAGTTTTCTCATGGGGTACACAGGTAAAACCTTGTGTGTGGAGACACATGCAGTTGTTCTGGTTGACAGCCCAACTTAGGTACAAGGTGCCAACCAACATCACCCACCAGACATGAGTGTTGATGTCACCTAGGCCGTCAGCCAGCAGCTGAAGTCAACCCCAGCTTTGGAGGCCTCTCACATCCTTGAACAGAAAGAAACCATCCTTGCTTGTAGTTTTGCCCTAAATGAACTACTGACTTGCAAAATCCATGTGTATGATACAATAATTGATTTTTTAGGCAACTAAGTTTTGGGATAGGTTATTAATAATTCAATTGAATCTGGAATATGTCTGTTACTATGCTTTGCCTCAATATATTCTGCATAATTTCTTTGTTTCTATCTCCAAAGATACCAATTACTTCTTCAGCCTTCCTCTATTTGGCATTAAATAGATCAACTGAGGTTTTATCATTAGTGATTATATTTTTCATCTTTAAATGCTTTATTTAGTGATCTTCCAAATCTTCTTTGCCAGTTCTGATCGTATATTGCTGCTTAATATGTGATTCCTTCTTCATTTTTAGATATTTCATACATAGCATTTTCCATTATATTTATAATTTTAGTATCTGAAGACTTTGAGGTTTTATTTATATTGGATTGTTTCTACTGACTACTGATCACTGGTGACTTGTTTTCTTTTGCCATTTGTGGTATGTTTTTCCTCACTGGTTAAAATTAATCGTAGAAATGCTGAGGGCTTACAATGCATCAAGGATCAAAGAAAGAGTGTCGCGTTTAAGTCTCCAACATTTACAGGTACTAGGCTTGGTTTCTTGATACCAGACCTGGAGTTGGCTTTTTTTTTTCCGGGAAATTCCAGGTTTTATAATATATGTTTTCCCTGCAATGTTCTATTTTCCTTTTGCCCTTTAGGCAGTTGTCTTACATCCATAAGCCTCACAGTAAATTTAAGATGTATTTATTTCAATTCATCCAAGATGGAGTTGCATTATATTTAGTCTGTCATATTGCTAGAAATAGAAATCCACACAAACCATTAATCATAGATACAGCTACAGATATAGTTATCCTTATATATATTAATATAAATCCTTTAAAAGTAAGTGTTATGTAGAGTCGCATATATCATTACATCAACAAGAAACATTTCAAATGCATTTGGCAATGACAAATTAGAGTAAAATTGTTTGTTCATGTGGATTAGTAATCAACAAAAAGGGTAGAAGGCTAAAAGTTTGAAAGTCCATAAATTAGAAATTTGATAGCAACTTTATTCTAATGATTTCTGATTTCTTCCTCATAAATTTCTAATTGAACTTTAAGAGGAAGTTAAATTGGGCAATAAAAAATGGATTACAAAACTCACTTTAAATGTTCCTCTAGTTCATGTTTAAAACATAAATAGCTTATGCTTGGGAAGTTACCAATAATTATCTTCCTCACACAGAGGCACTAGATAATTCTGTTTAAACTTAATTTGTATATTTTATAGGTTCACTTTTAACTGTGCATCTTAATATGTAAGAGAGTATATGATTCTTTAATTTGTGTTCAATAACACAGAAATTTAAATGCATTAGTACTGCTGTTCTGGGATACATTTAGTTTGTTATGATATAAAATGTTACTTTGCCTATGACATGTAGCTCTGAAGACTTCAAGCATTTTTTTTTCTGCCTAAAATAGTACAGAAAAAACTATGGCAGTCATGGTAGATTTTATTTGTCCTTTCAGCTTTCCAGGGCCACTTACAAAGGAAAATTGCTTTATGCTCACTTGACAAATTTTACACAGTTTCTAGGATAAGTTGGTGAATAAAATTCAAAGTATGAGAACTAAATATGCTCCCTCCAGGAACCACCACTAGAACTAATTTAAAGAACACACACACACACACAAAATACAAGTGTTGTGAGAACAGGAGAGGCAATAATAGCAAAAGTGTTTTGGATGCTGGAAAAAGACGCTAATAACTGACCTGGGACACCCAAGGCCAGATTTTATTGTGATTTGAAGTGTAACATATATGCCCATAGAAGGTGATGAGCAATGCCAGAAGTTCACTCACTTCACAAGGCAGGTTTATCAGATGGCTGAAAACTGGCACCAGCAGGTATCTCAGAACATGGGGAGAGGGAAGCTTTTTATAAATAGTATTCCATGAAAATAAGCCCATACCAAGGATAATTTTTTTTTTTTTGAGACTGAGTCTCTCTCAGGCTGGAGGGCAATGGCGTGATCTCGGCTCACTGCAACCTCCACCTCCTGGGCTCAAGCAATTTTCCTACCTCAGCCTCCCAAGTAGCTGGGACTACAGGCGCCCACCACCACGCCGGGCTAAGTTTTGCATTTTTAGTAGAGATGGGGTTTTGCCATGTTGGCCAGGCCGGTCTGGAGCTCCTGATCTCAGGTGATCCACCTGCCTCGGCCTCCCAAAGTACTAGGATTACAGGTGAGGGACGGTGTTAAAGGAATTTCTCTTCCTGGGTCCGTGAGGGGTGTGGTTTCAAGTGCAGGAACTCCCCGGCTTCCGCCTCAGTCAGCTTTGTGCACATCCTCCCTGCGGGCCAGGGAAGGTTCTTTGTTCGGTTTCCTGCAGGCCAGGTAGAGCTGCCTGTGTCTCCGCCCACAAGCCAGGTAAGGCTCTTTGTCTCCAAATTTCCCGCCACTGGCTGCTAGAGGAGAGCATTGTGACTCAGGGTTATAAAATAAGTAGCCAATCCAGTATCAAGAGTCAAAAATCCATCAATCCAGAGGAAGTTTGAAAGAACTGCTCTCATTGGACGAGAACATGAATGGGGAGAGAATAACTCCAGGGTTAAAACTTAAGCGGCATCTAACTGAATGGATTCCCTCTCTGCGTCTCCCTCTCACCACGGCGTGGGAGCTGCCTTTTCTCTCTCTCTATCTAATAAATCACTCTTTCGCAAAACTGCTTGGGTCCATGATATTTATTCCAAGGGTAAACTCACTGCACCTCTGGGGCCCCTTTCCCCGTTCTTCAGGGTTACAGAGGCCAAGAGCCTAGAGCCGGTTCCCGTTTCCCTGCTGGTCTAGTGGTCAGGATTCTTGGTTTTCACCCAGGCGGCCTGGTCTCAGCTCCCAGTGTGGAAACCAGGCTATCCTGTTGAAGTTTTACTCCCCCATGGTGCTCGGCCTGGATCATTATTTTTACATAAATACTGAATAATACTAAGATCAAAGAGAGAATACTCAGAATTGAGACACAAATAAAAAGGAGTGAGGGAGGAGAGAGAGAGGGAGAAAAAAGAGAGATAGAGAAGGGAAGTAGGAAGTAGAAGAGAGAGAGAGAGACAGAGACAGAGGTAGAGAGAGAGAGAGAAAGAGACATGGGGAGAGAGCGAGAGGTAGAGAGAGAGAAGAGAGACATAATATTAACATACAAGAAATGCCATATTGGTTTGCTGCCATAAGTAAAAAACAAACAAATAGAAAAATAAATCATTTGCACAATAAAAGACGTATACTGTGGTCTAGTGCCACAACTTGTTTATCTGTGTGGGTCCATGTGTAAGCTGATGCTGACACAGAGAGGCCACAAAGACAATAGTGTTTCTGTTGCTGCTGCTCAGTTTTACTTACCTGGATGCAGTATGGATAGAGAAAACACGCTGTGGTTTTCCTTTCGTTTTTAACTTGGAATACAACCATGACAGCTTGAGGGTAATTTAATGGAAACCTTTTCAGGTTACTCATAAATAAAAAGCGTTTGAACCTTATTTTTTCATTTCAGTGCATTAAAAACCTTGGTTTAAATATTGAAAACTGAAATATTTAAACCACCCAGGTCTCCAAATAAAATTGAGCATTAGCTTAAAAACAGCTAGAGAAATGTTACTCATAAATAAAAACTGTTTGAACCTTATTTTTTCCTTTCAGTGCATTAAAACATTGGTTTAAATATTGAAAACTGAAATATTTAAACCACCCAGGTTTCCAAATAAAATTGAGCATTAATTAGCTTAAAAACAGCTAGAGAAATGTTAGGCCAGAGGCTATTTTTCAAGAAGTTGTAAGTGGCTAAAAAGGTGTTTAGAATTAAAGTTTGTTCCTTGAACATATCTGATTGAATTCCAAAGATCTTCCATGCACTTTAGCAGCATAGCGTGGAGAGAAAATTAAACTAGAAAATAGTCAAAGAGAGAAAATGGCCATTTTAATTCTGAGATAAAAATTTTAAATCTAACCAATAGGTTGAGATTTATTTACTGATAAATCTAAATTGATCTATCTCTATGTTCCAAAAATGAAGTATACATTTTTTTCTGACAATAAGTAATAAAATTCCAATTAACACAAAGATAGTAGAACTTTCTAGTAAGCAGCATTCCCAGACACTGAGGACTGTTCCTTTCATCATAACCTTTAATAATATGATTTTTCACTTGCTGTTATCACATATGGATTTAGAAGGTGCCTAGTATTATATTTCATTGCATGGATGAACAAAACATTTCTTAATCAGTCTTTTATGGGAAAACATTTAGGTTATTTCCACCTTCTGCTATAATAGAAAATGTTGCTTTTAATTTTACTTTTGTCAAATAATAATTGTATGTATTATATATTTATGGGGCATAATTTGATGTTCTGATATATGTTTACACAGTGACATGATCATCCTAGAGAATATTTGAGCAGTATTTTTTAAGTGACTAGAAGTATAATATTTGAGTGAAAGGTAAGTGCGTGTTTACATTGGATTGATGTTTATTGTGTAGTTTCTCCCATCTGCTGTCCCAGCCTTACCAAAACACCCCCTGGACATAGGCCATTAAGGTGGGCTCAATGGAGGTCAGATGAAAAGACAAGAAGGGAATCCCGGCAGAAGCCCCAAACTCCTGTATCTAAAGGAAAAAAGTGACATACTTATGTAAATGAGACCATTTCAATGTGGGTGAAGGCCAAGAGGGTACAGGTGAGGACAAGGGAAGCCATGGTGGGGTTAATACTTAAAAAGCAGCAGGGTCAGTTAGTGACAGGTTCTATGATAGTATACCACATTTTTGGGGTTTACTGAAGTCTAACAGGAGCCTTTGAAGAAGTCAGTATTCCAAAGACATGGTCAAATTACTGCTTCAAAATGTCACCGTGACAACTGCATGGAACAGCATTTGATGGGGTAAGGTGAATGGTAGCAAGTGGAAGAAAGTGTGACCATGAGAATTTATGAAGGAGGGAAGTCAGTGAGATGAGGCAGGAACTGAAAAGTAGACAATGCTGAGAATTTCAGGGTGTGCACTTCCCCGCACCAGACTACTGACAAAATAGAAGATCAGTGTGAGAGAAGACTCCTGGAACACTGCCTTAGAAAACTGGTTGGAAGGAGGTACCTAGGACTGATGTAGGGATGGCAACATGAGAAATGAATTTACATAGAATCATGATTTCATAATGGAGTGTAGGCTTTCCATGAGTTTCAGGCTCTGAAGTGACAATGAGGTCCAGCTACCCAGTAAGTAATTGTAGGTGAGTTTAATATGTATATATAAAATTCAGGAGACAAAAGCAAGTTGAAGCTAACAAAGTGGGAGCTCTAAAACTGCAGACTGAGGTTGCAGCAGTGCAAACAAATGAAAATACTCAGGATTCATTCACTTGCAAGTGCGAGAAAGAGATGACGTTGGATAAATAGAAATGTAATGATTCACCTGTCTATAAGAAGCAGCCTGGACTTGGCCTCAGCCATGAGCGGCTCTGAGGAACCTCCCACGAGGTGAGTGTGCTGAAATCTGAGTCCATGACTTGCTTTCGGCTCATGTCTGCTCTCTGCATCTCTCCATGTGTTTGCTTAGCTTTCGTGTGTTGGCCTCACTGACCTCCTCTTTTGGAGGTCATAGGATGACCAGCAGTTCTCCTCTCCATGATTTGCAATCCAGAAATATTGATTTATTGCTTTCCTGGCTTGGGTGCTATAGCACTTTTGTACCAAATGCTGTGTCTATGGTAAATAGCCTCCGAAGCTGCATGCTGACACTTCAACTCCCCTTTATATGTGAAAGCTTCTTTTCCTATCCAGAGATTAATCCATTTCTCCTCTCTTTGGATCTTGGCCAGTTTTGTGACTTGTTTTGACCAATAGGAGGTGGTAGGTGTGATGTTCTTGCCAGTTACAAAATGAGTCATTAAGAGACCCGGGAGCTTTCAATTTGTTCTCTGAGATCTGGCTGTCATGCTACAAGGAAGCCCAGGTGATTCTGCTGAAAAGGGATGAGAAGGCCTATGGCTATATTCTGGAGGATAAGAGACCATGTAGAGAAGAGTGGTATGGATGAGAGGCAACTAGAACCAGTTGACACACATCAAAACCCAAGGCTTGACAGAGAGCTATTTTGACCTCCATTCCAGCCTAGCTCAGGCACCAACTGAATACAGCTTCCTGAGTCACTTTGGCTAATGACACTTGGAGGAGAAGACTGGCTCACTCTTCTCTTGTTGACCTGGACAGCAGAACACTCACGTTGAGGAGAAGAAGTTTCCTAGGTGGATGTGAACATTGTAATCAAAGGTGAAGGAAAGGAATGCTGGTTGCCCAGAACAAGTCTTCACCACTAGGAAGAAGGAAGAAAACAGGAAGACCTGAGGATCAGATCTTACATGACATTAGTGCTCAGATAGCAGAAACAAACACTAGAAGAAAATAGTGATCACCAGCCGGTTTGCCACTGGGAAACCTGGAAAAATCACAACTCTACGAAAAATACAAAAAAAAAAAAAAATAACACAGGCACACAAAACAAATTAGCTGGTCATGGTGGCATGCACCTGTAGTCCCAGCTACTTGAGAGGCTGAGGTGGGAGGATTCATTGAGCCCAGGAGGTCCAGGCTGGAGTGACCTGTGATCGCACTGCTGTGCTGCAGCCTAGGCAACAGAGTGAGACTCTGTCAGAAAAGGAAAGAAAGAAAGAAAAGAAAGAAAGAGAGAAAGAAAGAGAAAGAGAGAGAGAAAGAAAGAAGAAAGAGAAAGAGAGAGAGAAAGAAAGAAGAAAGAGAAAGAGAGAAAGAGAGAGAGAAAGAGAGAGAGAAAGAAAGAAAAGGAGAGAGAAAGAAAGACAAAGAAAAGGGAGGGAAAGAGGGAGGAAGGAAGGAGGGAGAGAAAGAAAGAGAGAGAAAGAGAGAGAGAAAGAAAGAAGAAAGAGAAAGAGAGAGAGAGAAAGAAGAAAGAAAGAAAAGGAGAGAGAAAGAAAGAAAGAAAAGGGAGGGAAGGAGGGAAGAAGGAAGGAAGAGAAGGAAGGAAGGAGGGAGGGAAAGAAAGAGAGAGGAGAAAGAAAGAAAGAAAAGAAGGAAGGGATGGAGGGAAGGAGGGAGGGAGGGAGGGAGGAAGAAAGGAAGGGAGGGAAGGAGATAGTAATAACACAATGCATGAACTCAGCTGAAAGTTAAAGGAGAAGAGAGCCTTGGCTCCTTAAACAATGTGTATCCCTCATTAGGACATGGTCTATGACTCATTCCCTTTTATGAGTCTCTAATAAGATTATATTAATGTCTGAAGTTGAAAAGTGGAGATGGTTCCTATACAGGAAGATGGTGAAAATTTGTTGTATCCTTTTAGTGTCTTAGTGAACTGTGCCGAATCAAAACCTGCCCTTTCCTTCTCACATATCCTCAAGAAAAGTATGTTGATAAAACCTGGAAGCATAGACTAATATACAAACCATCATCTAGGGTATTTTTGGCCTAAAAATTTTATTGATAATTCCAGAATTTCATGGACATCCTGAAATACATTAAATAAAAGACAATAAAAATGGCCTTAATAAATTGCTTAGCTCAAAAGAAAGGAAGACACTGTGGTCAAAAAGTGCCCTAGTTCCTTAGGGCTGCCGTAACAGAATGCCACTGACGAGTGTCTTATAAACAACAAATTCACTTCTTGCAGTTCTGGAGGGTGGGAAGTCCAAGATCAAGACACTGGCTGATTATGTTTCTGGTGTGGGTCTTGTTCCTGGTTCATAAATGGTACCATCTCTCTGTGTCCTCGTGCGGCAGAAGGGACAAGAAAGCTTCTCCAGGATTTCTTTTATAGGGACATTAATTCCATTCATGAGAGATTCACTTTCATGACATAATAACTTACCAAAGACCACCTTCTAATACCATAACATTGCGATGGGGGCAGGGGGTGTTGGGGTTTCAATAAATGAATTTTAGGGAGAACTGAACATTTAGTCTATAGCAAATTATTGGGGAACTCAAGCTGAATTTCCAGCAGCCCAATACATAAAGGACACACACACAAGGGTGCTAGAATTCTAAATCTCAGTGGAGGGCAGGTTTTGTGGTCTTCTCTCTAACCAAGAGGGGACATAGTTCTGACTCACTGGCATAGAACCAGGGTCCTTTAATGCTGCCAGTCTGAGCATGCAAGAAAACCACCACCATCCAAAAATGGACCAAGACCTCTCTATCATCCTGTGCCTCAGGATAAAAGACTCACTTCTTTCTAAAAATGTAAGCTTCCTGAAGATAAGAGTTTTTACTCTGGTTAATTGGGGTATTTAGGACCTAGTGCAACCTAGAGCAGTAAATATTTATTCAGTGAAATGAAACCTATAAATTAAGCCCGTGCTGCACAGATGTGGAGTCTGAATTTGCATTACCTGCATGGAGAAGAAATCCCAACTCGAAACTACACCAAAAAATGTGACCTTGGATTGATGAAATCAAGGACTGTAGGAGAAGCGAAGGTATAACTCCTCTTGTTCCTTTCTGTAGAACACATCTTATTAAAAATGACGGCTACTAAAACTACACAAAGAATTTGATAATATGTGAGGTGGTATGGTTTGAGACAGAAAGGCTAATGGAGATTTTCCTCTGGGGAAAGTGGTTTGGGTGTATGTTGTATAAATTGGTTTAAAGGCTGATAAGTAGGAGCCAATGGACTGTGGAAGGTAAAGATACAATAGAACTGAGGTTAGATGAGGAAGTGTAGACATTGAAAGTAATGTGGGCTGGAAAGTTATGTTATATAGGCACAGGCATGATCTGTGACAGAAGGGAAGAAAGAATAAATGAATAATTGGTAACTGATTGTATAGAAAATTGAGCAAGGTCTTGCTTTATGGCTTCTATTTTCTGTTGGGAAGATGTAAGGTCATCTTCCATAGCTGGTGGAAGAGAGAACTTTAGAAATATTTATTACACAAATGCCCATCGATGACAGACTGGATGAAGAAAATGTGGCACATATACACCATGGAATGCTATGCAGCCATAAAAAAGGATGAGTTCATGTCCTTTGCAGGGACATGGAAGAAGATGAAAATCATCGTTCTTGGCAAACTAACACAGAAACAGAAAACCAAACACCACATGTTCTCACTCATAAGTGGGAGCTGAACAATGAGAACACATGGACACAGGGAGGGGAACATCACACACTGGGCCTGTCAGGGGATGGGGGGGCTAATAATAATAAATTGCTTAGCTCAAAAGAAAGAAAAACACTGCAATCAAGACATGCTTTAGTTCCTTAGGGCTGCTGTAACAGCATGCCACTGACTGAGTGTCTTATAAACGACAAATTCACTTCTCACAGTTAATTAAAGGGATAGCATTAGGAGAAATACCTAATGTAAATGACGAGTTGATGGGTGCAGTAAACTACCATGGCAAATGTATACCTATGCAACAAACCTGTATGTTCTGCACATGTATCCAAGTACTTAAAGTGCAATAAAAAAGAAAATAAAAGTTAGTAAACATATATCAAACAAGAGAAAGGGAAAATGTAAAAAAAAAAAAAAAAAAAGAAAGAAAAAAGAAATACTTATTAACATTCCTGTATAAATAACACTTTCTAGTCATGATCTCTAATCCTTAGAACAACACTGCAGGGTATATGGTAAAAAATCTCCATTTTACAAATGAGGAAATTTAAACTCTTAGAAATTCTGGAATTTCTAAGTAATTCTAGAATTACTATTTAGTATTTACTAATTACTATTTACTAATTACTATTTACTATTACTTCAAGCCAAGTAAATAGAGAAAACAGGATGGAAATGCTTGCTTCTACCAATGAACTCATTCATCTTCTTAGCATTCACTTTGAATAAGAGCAGCCGGTGGAAATAATTATTGTAAAGTGTGAAGAAAACAGCCTCATGGGAAACACAGTATGCTGGGGTGAAGCACTGAGGTCTCAATCAATTAAGGTGGACAGATCTGTGGTGACTCCAATCTATCTGATTCTAAATTCCCCACCCTCATCCCAACTCCTGCCGTGGATTGCTCAGATAGACAGGTCTGATTGTGTTATTCACCGTCAAGGTTTAGGATGAAAATTCAAGCAAAAAGACAATGAGTAAGTGAAGTTTAGATGAGGGTATTGATTGTGAAGCTTTGGTAAGGGTATTGATTGTATTGCACTGCTAAGACCAATGGGTCTACCCCTAACATTGCAAAACAATGGTACATGAAAAAGGTACAAATGGATCCTCAAAAACTATGTTATAGGAAATACTTATGAATAAAGCTAACAATTTACTCAGCAAAATATGCTCTATCATTCTACCTTTTAAAATATGCAGTTAAAATGACAAAACTGAAATACATATACAAATTTACTTGATATGGTGTGAACATTTGCATCCTCCCAAAACTTGTATGTTAAAATCCCAACACCCAATTGTTGATATTAAAAGATGAGGCCTTTGGGAAGTGATTAAGTTAAGAGCAGAGCTGCCATGATGGGGTTAGTGTCCTTATACAAAAAGATGTCAGAGAGCTACCTCTCTTCTACCATGTGAGGACACAGAGTTAAGGCATCATCTGTGCTGGACACTCACCAGACACTGAACTGACCATCTCTTAATCTTGGACTTTCCAGTCTCAGAATACGGAGAAATACCATTGTTTATAAGCTACCCAGTTTATGATATTTTGCTATAGAAGCCAGAATGGATTTAGACACTATGTTTTTATATAAGAGAAAGTCAGCAAAATATTAAAACTATCAAAATGGTATTAAACTAATGTTGAATATTTATATTAAAACTATTAAAGTTAAATTATTATTGACCATGCCTGGTTATTCTATTAATAGACTGGAAATGCTTAGATGAATAGTAATAGTAAGACAAAATCATTAATTCTGTTTTATAGCCAAAATGTTCACATGAATATGTGAAATCACATTTGACACAAATTCATATTAATAATCTAAAAGACTGAAACTAAAGTATAATTGTTTGAAGTACACAAATATATATTGTGTATATATTTTCCACAATCATCTAAAGTTAATGTAACAAAAATAAAAAATTTGGTTGGGTGCCACGGCTCTTGTCTGTAATCCAGCACCTTGGGAGGCTGAGGTGAGCAGATCACGTGAGGTCAGGAGTTTGAGACCAGCCTGGCCACATGGTGAAACCGTGTGTCTACTAAAAATAGAAAAATTACCTGGGCGTGGTGGTGTGCCCCTCTAGCCCCAGTTACTCAGGAGGCTGAGGCAGCATAATCGCTTGAGCCCAGGAGGGGGAGGTTGCAATGAGCCAAGATTATGCCACTGCACTCCAGCCTCAGAGATAAAGTGAGACTCTATCTGAAAATAATAATAATAATAAAAATAATAAATAAGTTAAATTTATTTGTCTTTTTTAATATTAAAAAGATATAAATTAGAAAGCATTATAAACAATTATTGAACATAAATTTTTATGTCAAATTACTAAATGGTGCCAAATTTTATTCAAATTTAATGAAAATTCAATTAACTCAATAAACATTTTTAATAAGAAAACTGTTTTCAGTTCTAGTATTCTATATCCATTTGGTTGGCTATGCAAATAATTATTAGCCTTCTATGAGCAGTTTGTTAGTTTAGGGTATTCTAGACGATACAAATTTAAGATATAAGTATACTTTGCAAAATATCCTTCAGCCACCCTATGTAAGTTGCAATAACTTGCTAATTTATGAGTGCCTCTATACAAACTCTGAAGGCTTCTCATTGCACTTACTCTAAACCCAAATGCTTTACTTTGGTCTGGCCTTTGTTTATTTCTCCAGCCTCACCTCTTGTCACTCTCCCCTTCACTCCCAACCCTCTACTTTCATCTCTTCTTGCTCATGTGACTTTCTAGCCCACTATTCTGATTTCAATTCCAGCACAACTACCCAAGATGAAAAGTAAGTTCACGGATTCTTCAGGTAGTTTTTGAGCCCAGATGGCAGCAGGAATTGTGAGTGGAGAATCTTGCACCCTGGTAGGGAAGCAGACATTGAAAGCTGGCGGAATGGGTGAGTCTTAGATGCTCATGCTTTGTGCCGGCTGAGGGGCAGGGGAAGAGCGGGCACCTTACTTGGGTTAATTCTGGGAAAATTTTCTTAAGGGAATATCCTTGAATGGGTCATGAATGAGCCAGTTGGCGTCTTTCTAGAAAGGAAAGAAAGTGCAGCTGGGAGGTGGATGTGTGTGTTAGGGCTTAGTGTGCAGGAAGTAGTAAGGCAGCTTTATTTGTGGTTGAACTTCTTTAATATTTCTGCTGAAATCGCTAATGGCAGTGGGGACAGCACAGGGACTGATTATATAACCTAAGAAACCTTTTTGCCTAAGGGATTTGTCTTTACAGTTTTATCTTTTAGCACATGAATTCATTTAAAAGTTCATTCTAGTTCTCAAAATCCTTGACATTCTTTTAACTAAATAAAAGGATAGTTCTTGATACTTTTATGTTTGACTGTCTAGCATTCATTCTCTCCAAAGTTTTGAAAAAGAAATTAATGTTCCAGTACAGTAAACCATGCTTATCCTGAGGCTGCTGGCCACCTCACTGCACCCTGGGCTCAGAGGCCCCCGCTGGGTAATGACGTTTGCAGCAGTATCTGTTTCCTCTCTCCTCCATCGGCCCCCAAACTCTAGCGACATATGCAAATCGAGATAATTGTATGTGGATCAATTGGCATAAGTGCCACAGAGTCAATTTGATAAATGGCTGGTTTAGCAAGACTTGATTCTGTTTATTATTCAGACTGAATTAACATTTTTCTTTCTTTTGGGAAGCAAAGGGATGTTAGCTAGTTGGTTTCCTTATTTATTCTGAAACAAATAGATATGGCAGCGTATCTGCAAATGTGTTGCTGTCTTTCTAACTAGAGCCCATGTTTGAGAGTGAAACGTGCCCCGAGAGAGAAGAAAATGCCCCCTCTTCTTGCACTGCCAGTTGAAAAGGAGCAGTCTAAGCTTTTGATGATGGTGGCAGGTGCACTCACCTCCACCAGAGGCAAACCTTAGGACAGCAAGGACAAATGGCCTTGATTCCAGGGACGTGGTACACTTAGTGACTGTATTTAACAATGCGTGAGGAGTTCGGTCTGAAAATCCTAAGATAATGCTTCTTAGTCCAAAACAAACAGGAAATATTAGGTACATCAGAGCACTTAGCAGACAGTTGTCACTGCAGTATTTTGATTTAAAGATTAGGAAAATTACTCGTTAGTGTCCACTGAAGTGATACAACAGAGGGAAATGAGATGCTTGAATGCTTCTTGAGTGTCACTTGGACTCTTTCTTCCTGTATACATTTATTATTTTAAATGTATTTTATTAATTTTGTTTAATTAATTACATTAATTATTAATTTTATTTTAAAAATCCAACACTTTCAAAACTTTCATTGAGCTTCTGCTTTATGCCGAGTACAGTATTCAGGAAATAACAATTAATTCCTTCAGATAACGCTTATGTTTCTAGGTACCAGACACTGCCCAGGGGCCACTGTTCAGGGTCCTTTTTTCATTTTCCTTAATCTCATTTGGGGGGAAAGAAAACCTGTAAGACACCAAACCAACACATTAATAGGTATAATCGTAGTAATGAGAGCAATAGTGATAATTTCAACAAAGTTGTGTGATGAGGTGGGGCTGGGTGGCCACTGTAGATTACATGGGCAGAGAAATTTCTCTGAGGAGTGACATTTAAATTGTGATTTCAGTGACAAGAAGGGGCTCACATGTAGCAGTCAAGCAGAGGTAAGTTATATTCTCAAGGCCCTAAGAGTGGGCTGGAGTTTGGGAATGGTGAGGAGCAGGAAGAAGGCTCTCTTGCCAGATTGCAGTGGGGCAGAGGGAGTGGTGTGGCCAGGGGATGGAGGAGTGGCAGGCCTGGACACACAGATCTTTGATGAGTCAGGCTTGGACATTTACCCTAAATCTGATAGGTATCCCTTGGAAGATTCTAAACAGCAAAGTGATAGGGTCAGATTAGCATTTTTAAAAGATTTCTGCATGAAAAATGGAGTATGAAATAAAGGAGGGAAGGAGGAGGCAAGTGAGGGTGATGGTTACAGGTGAAGTGTCTACAGACAAGGGGGATTGTGGAAGGATCCAGGGTATGTGTTGGAAGTAGTGTCAACTATCCCTCCTCATGAATGAAATGGAAGGCAGAAGGTGAGGAAAAATGAGATCAAGGATAGCCTCTCACTCTTGCTTGAGGCAAGGACTATAGATTTCTTTTCCTATCCCATGTCTGACCCTGCACATCCAGAGATCTGTTTCCTTCAAAGCCTCTCCCATTTCATTCTTCAGGAAAACAAAAAATGTAGTTACTGTGGCTGAACACCCCAGTGAGCCTGATTGGTGTCCTCCCTGCACGCCTCGTACCTGCTCCGGCGGCACATCCAGTCCGCTCTACATTCCACGTGTCAATCATCCATCTGCTTCTCACATGTCAGAAGCTAGCTGTATGGTCCAAACCAGTGTCCTGCAGCACGTGGACCATTTCTACAGCTTCCTAGGGTCCCTTGCCCCTCCATGCTTGCTTCCACCCAACATTGTCAATCTGAGAAGCAACATTACCTTCCTAAAATGTAAATCAAAACTGACATGTCACTGTCAGTTCAATTAATTTCACATTACAGCTTCTGCGGAAGCCAGCTCTCTTTGCATGGTCTTAAAAGATCCAAGAAGGTAGACCTGTCTACCTTTCTGATTGTTTGAAAGCATCCCACTGCTTGTCGTGACCTGCCAGCTGTCGGTTTCCTGTCTTAAATCATGCCCGGCTCCATCCTGCCTAAAGGTTCTTGTTCTTGCCATTCCTTCCATGAATTTCTCTTCCTCCATACATGCACAGTGCTGCTTTGCCTCATCAATCATACAGCAACTCAAAGTTCCTCTCTCAGACAGGTCTTTCCGGAGTGCCCCGGATGAAGCTTTTCCCTTGCCACTGCATGCTTTGGTTGCGGAAGAGAGTGGAACTCTTGGTCCTGCTGTTCCCTGCTGCTCTGTCATGGAACTGGCCTTCAGTACTTTCCTCTATCACTTTTTCTCTAAGAATTCTCTATATGGTAATCTAACACATTGATGCTAGGTCTTAAGTGATTATAAGAGATTTAATCACAATAATCTATGACACCTTTAAGGCACAGGTATGGTGAGATACCTTATCTCTTCTTGATTGATAACCCAGAAAGAGAAGCCCAGTTGCTCATAGCAGCTAAGTTAAAGGCCTAGTCTCAAATCGCAAAACATGGCTTTTGGTTGTTCTTCAGCCTGAGACTGACTGAGTGCTTTCATGTAGTAGATTTTGTCCCTCTGTAGGCATCCCTGTTCTTTCGTTTTTCCTGGTCACTTGACTATCTTGTCTATTGAACGTGAGTGAAAAAAGGTCCTACAGGCAGAGAAAATCCACTCTGGACCCCTGGAAAAATCTCCCTGGGAGACATGACCTTTACCAAGTTCTTCCAGAGGATGATACTAGGTGGTGGCAGAAATTAAACTCTGGGCCAGGTGCGGTGGCTCACATCTGTAATCCCAGCACTTTGGGAGGCCGAGGCAGATGAATCACAAGATCAGGAGTTCAAGACCAGCCTGACCAACATGGTGAAACCCTGTCTCTACTAAAAATACAAAAATTAGCCAGGCATGGTGGCGCGTGTCTGCAATCTCAGTTACTCAGGAGTCTGACGCAGGAAAATCCCTTGAACCCAGGAGGCAGAGGTTGCAGTGAGCTGAGATTGTTCCACTGCACTCCAGCCTGGGTGACAGAGCGAGACTCCAGCTCAAAAAGAAAAATTAAACCCTGGGGTCAGACACATCTTGATTTGGATCCCTCCTTCTGTTGGCTCTCAGCTGAGTGATGTAGGGCAAGTGGTTTAGTCTCTTCCTCCGTGGTCGCCGGCTCATTTTTTAGGACTGCACTGAAGGTCAAATGAGGAATCATACTCAGAGTGTCTTTCGCTTCTGAACATGGGGAAACTTGTGGGGCGAACCCATCTCCTGGTTACTCCAGGTCATGACTTGCCCGAGGCTTCCCACATCCTTACCTGTCCAGTATAGCCATCATAACTGCAGCATGAAGGGCTGGGGTTCCTCTCTGTGACATTTATCAGGAGTTTAGGGGTGGGCACAAACACCGTGGCACTGTCAGATTTGACGTTGCATCCTAGCCCTTCTGTGATCTGTGGGAGAACGCATGGTGGAGCCTTATCTTTTGTTGTATTAGCCTGGAGGCCCTGTTTGACTGTTACACCATTGCCTTTTTACACAGTCATTATGGGATGGGAACCGTGGCTCATGCCTGTAATCCCAGCACTTTGGGAGGCCGAAGTGGGTAGATCACTTGAGGTCAGGAGTTTGAGACCAGCCTGACCAACATGGTGAAATCCCGTCTCTACCGAAAATACAAAAATTAGCCAGTACAGTGCATGCCTGTAGTCCCAGCCACCGGGAAGCTGAGGCAGAAGAATCTCCTGAACCAAACGGCAGAGGTTGTAGTGAGCCGAGATCACTGCGCTCCAGCCTGGATAACGATGAAGACTCTGTCTCAAAAGAAAAAAACTGTTGTTGTGCAAATTCATCTGCAGCGAGTGCGTGGGTGTTCTGTTACATTCTGTTTGAGGAGATTTATCCTGGTTGACTAGCACCTTTGCAGCCCGTGTGATTCTCTGCAAGGGGAACTATGAGGGTATTAGCCCTCTGAAAGGGCTCAGCCTGTGCCTGGCCTGTTCGTTCTGGAGAAGCCCTAGAACCGGGGAGTGCAGCAGGTTTGTGGGCCCTCATTTCTTCCGTGTACATGGCTGACCTGGTGGCCCTGCCAGCCATATGCCATCAGGCACAGTTTGTCTTTGGTACTGTCTGCATCCTGGCTGAGTTTCTAAGAATTCAAATTCCAATTAGGGTATGATAGTTGCTTTTAAAAAGAAGAATAAAGTAGAATTTTAGCTGAAGCCTTTAAGGTATTCTTTTCATGAATATCAGAAATGACAGTTTACAGACTGATTATTTTGATTATTTGAATGGTTTAAATAGGTTTTCATCACATGTGATTTATTTGTTATGCTGGCATGAAAAATCTGTTTATTCAACTTCTGCAAATTAGCTTAGATCACATATGAGTTCTGTTAAAAAAACATCATGCGCTTCAGTATCAGTCACAACAATGACTAATTCACACCCTATTAGTTCTCTCAGTAGAAGTTGTGAAATTGTAAGTCTTAGGAGACTTACCAAACAGTTGCGGTTTGTGGCATTATTCCTTTGTCTGTTTCCTCTTTGTTTCTAAGTTTTCAAGCTAATGGTAGTAGCTCAGGCAGCATCTGCTGAAATGGAGAAGCACAGGGCATCATTTGGGGAGGCCTGTGGGCAGCCTGGGTCTCTCCTTCGGGGGAGACTGGGGAAGGTGGTAAGGGTGGCATGGGCCCACCAGCTCTTGAACAAATGCTTTGTGTCACAGAACAATTGAAGTGGAAACCAATGATAAACTGGGGAGAGGAACTTACACTTCACAGCCCCCTGATTTTAATGTTCCGTACGGAACCACTGCAGCACACTCATCTCCAAATTCAACAAAAGGAGAACCTCTCACATACAAACAAATGCAACATATTCTCTGGAGTGCATTATCCAGACTGTTTGTGAGCGAGGTCCACATGATATGAGAACCTCACTTTGTGGAAGAAGAAATTTACCTTAAAGCCACTGTCACAGGCTTTCCTTGGAAGAAGAAATTTACCTTAAAGCCACTGTCACAGGCTTTCCTTTCCTCCCAGCTAACATTGCCACTAAAAAACTGGATGGATTTAAGTGACATTATTATATTTTTCTTAAGTGAACATATTTTCTTTCTACTGCTTCACAAGCCATATTATTATAACAAAAATGGTACTAATGGGTAATAGGGAAGCTCTACTTATGTTTAGTATTTCCCAATCACTAGCAACAATGATAGTTATTTTATAGGAAAATAGAATATGGTGTGGGGAAAAGATTTATAGGTAACACAGAAAAAGGGTTTTTGTTACCTCCATAAAGCAATAGCATGGAAGAGATTTAATAATAACCAAGATTCAATTCTCAAGATCAATAATTTGGTTTTCCATTTTGTACAGGATTGTCATCTGGGGGTTCACAGCCACAGAGCTCCCGTTGAATCACTAACAGAACTTTGTTTAGAGACCAGAAAAAAACTTGAAACTCATAAGCTAACTTACAATAAACTCTTCCAATAATAATTGACTCAAATCTGCCCGAAATACCTTAATACAATATGCCTAGAGACAGAGTGACTTTTGATTCGATATAATCTTAGCAAAACTTGAGCTCAACTCCATGACGTGCTAATGTGTCACCTCTTGCTGCTTCCAATCTACATGTTGTCCCCTAGGAGAAATAAGGAGCAGCCACTGTCTGGTGGACACCATTTAAACTTAGGGTGGTAAGAACTCAAAGTCTTCATTGCCTTCCTCCTTTTCAAAATCCTCCTGATCCGCAGCCCCAGAAATAAATATTTGCTTTCTTTACTTCAAATGGACAGTGACAATGGTGGATGTAAAATGTGATTTGAGTAACAGAAAGTAACATTGCCAAACCCTATTTGTAAATACTACGTTTAGCAGAGGAGGGAGCTGTTATTGCTTTCTAAGAATGTTATGGAATTTACATGGCATTGAAATGTATATCAGAATCAATTTAAACAGAGCTCAGGATAGCTGAGACTTGTGTGACAACCAGCACATAGTCGAGAAGATGAACTCCTGAGACACAGAGACTTAGGTTCAAATCTGAGTCCTACCTATTAATTAGTTAAATGACTATCATAGAATAGATTAATTTTATTCCTCTCTAAAAAATAAAAATAATATACAGTATTGACCCTTCAAGGTTGTTGGAGGGATTAAGAATAACAATATATGTGAGACATTTTGCACAGTATCAAGTAAATACCAAGACTTATCAATGTCAATACCTTTATAGTTAATTGAACAGTGATTCTAGGAAGTAAAGAATAATATCAGGTGTTATTCTAGGATCAGATAAACACAATGCAGTTCTACAAACTCCCAGGGATGATATTTCAACTCAGTAAGTGATTTCTTTCCTTATAAAGCTAATTTTATTACCACTTGGAAATTGAAATTCTTTTCAGTCCAAGATGAATATGATGTGGTCTTCTCTCAAAATGAGTAAGATAGCCTGTGTAAGTCAGGATCTTTCTAAAGCAGGCATGGAAAGGCACTCTGTTAAAATGTTGAATTTCCAGAAAGTAAAAATAAATTGTTTCTGGTTCTGTTTGTTTCTGGCAAGTTTTAGTATTTTTGGTAGAGACAGGGTTTCACCATGTTGGCCAGGCTAGTATTCAGCTCCTGACCTCAGGTGATCCACCCCCCTCAGCCTCCCGAAGTGCGGGGACTACAGGTGTGAGTCACTGCGCCGGACCAATTTCGTTAAATCAACATGATTAAAAATGAAAGCAATTTTAGAATTGAACTTTCTATTTTTTTTTTATTAACAAGCAGAAATATTTACTTTGGGGGGTATTTCTGAATTTAGGTAATTGCATAAAGTTATGTAGCTATCACCAAATTTGAACTGGCTTAATCCTCAAAAGTAAACCCCAGATAGAGGGCCTATAACACATTTTATTAAACAATTATCTTCTACTCTTTTTTTAAATTAATCTTTAAGTTCTGGGGTAAATGTGCAAATTGTGCAGGATTGTTACATAGGTATACGCATGCCATGGTGGTTTGCTGCATCCATCCCCTAGTCATCTACATTAGGTATTTCTCCTAATATTATCCCTCCCCAATGCCCCAACCCCCAGCTATCCCTCCCCAATCCCACACACCCCACAACAGGCCCCGGTGTGTGATGCTCCCCTCCCTGTGTCCATGTGTTATCATTGTGCAACACCCACTTATGAGTGAGAACATGTGGTGTTTGGTTTTCTGTTCTTGTGTCAGTTTGGTGAGAATGATGGTTTCCAGTTTCATCCATGTCCCTGCAAAGGAATGAACTCAACTGTTTTTACGGCTGTATAGTATTCCATGGTGTATATGGAATACACATTTTCTTTATCCAGTCTATCATTGATGGGCATTTGGGTTGGTTCCAAGTCTTTTGCAATCTACCCATCAGACAAAGGACTAACATCCAGAATCT
>CAUYLG010033970.1:0-61312 GCA_963573385.1 Cacajao melanocephalus
TCAGGCCTTGTTCTCTTGCTGATGAGGAGCTGCAATCCCCTGTAGGAGGAGAGGCATTCTGATTTCGGGTGTTCTCAGCCTTTTTGCACTGGTTTCTTCCCATTTTTGTGGATTTATACACCTGTCGTCTTTGTAATTGCCGGCTTTCAGATTGGGTCTGAGTGGACGTCTGGCTTGCTGGTGATGAAGTTTTTTCTGTTTCTTAGTTTTCCTTCGGCGGACGCCCTTTCTCCACAGAGCTAGGCCTTCCTGGGTTCAGCTGTGCTTACTGTGAAACTCTCAGTCCTCAGCGCTTCCAACTGCTGTTCTCCTTGTGAGGATGGGACCAGCTGAGTCCGACTCAGGGGGCACCCAGTCGCATATACTCTGCACTGAGAAGTGCTGCGCTGCTCCGGGGCACAGGCAAAGCAGCTGCGCTGGCCAAAAGAGTCACACTGGTGACCCGTGTGGCTCCTCCACTGGGAATTTCCCAGTTTGTGGGCCACAGAAACTCGTCTGAAATTGTGGCGTCCACTCGCTCTCTGTGTTTTCACTGGGAGCTAAAATCCTGAGCTGTTGTTAAGCAGCCATCTTGGATCTCTCCGCCCGGTGATGAAGTTTTTTCTGTTTCTTAGTTTTCCTTTGGCAGACGCCCCTTCCCCACACAGCTGGACCTTCCCGGTTCAGCTGTGCTTACTGTGAAACTCTCAGTCCTCAGCACTTCCAATTGCTGTTCTCCTTGTGGGGTTGGGGCCAGCCAAGCCGGACTCAAAGGGCACCCCGTCCCATATACTCCACTCTGAGAAGCGCCGTGCCAGGGCACCAGCAAAACAGCCGCGCCGGCCAAAAAAGTCACGCTGGCGACCCGTGTGGCTCCTCCGCTGGGAATCTCCCAGTCTGTGGGCAACAAAAATTCATCTGAAAGTGCAGCATCCACTCGCTCTCTGTGCTTTCACTGGGAGCTACAATCCTGAGCTGTTGTTAATCGGCCATCTTGGATCTCTCCCAGAGTCACACTTTTGGGGAATGCCAGAGTCAAGCCTGAGCATCTGACTCCAGGTCTATAGCAATTTCTCTTAGTCTACCAGCCAAGAATAAGTTGCAGCTACAGCCAGAATTTTTCAAAAATTGTAACTTTCTATGTCAATCCATACAATGTATATTTCTTTTAGATCTTTGCTACAACTACATCATAAATACATCCCATGTGGTTGTTAATTACAGTGTATAGCTTCATTTGTATCAAGCAGCTTACCACTGATTTCAGGCTAACTTTGCAGAAAACCAAGTTACCACCACTGCAACTTCAACAACAATAACAAAATGTTGGAACACCCCTCCTCTAATTATTTTGTAATTAACTTCAAAGTGTAAAATGACTTAATTATACTGTAGTACTTTAAGTAGAAGCCAGAATCAATGACAACTTCTTGATTGGAAACTGGAAGCTGTTTACAGGCTGCTGCATTTTCTTTGCATATAGTATATTATGATTTCTCCTTTTAGGCAATTGGAATTCATAAAAAGAATGTGTTTTTGAACTTTAATTCTCCAGAATCTCATATTATGGGACTCATAGAACCATTTGATGATACTTACATTCTTGAGTTATTCCACATACACTTATTTTCTAACTTGAACTTATTAGTGTATTATAATTAAAAATAAAGTGCACATAAAATTTGGAAATTTACATATTTCATCAAAGTCAAAGAAGATAAATGTTTCTTAAGTGAAAAAAATGCCTATAAATAAAGACACAAAGTGAATTATTATTATTGTCCAATTTTGCAAGAAGTCATTTTACATTTATACGATTTATCAAGATATATATGCTTTTCTTGTTTGAAAATGATGGTTTGCTTTAGAGTGACTGATTAAATTGTTTTACATGAGTATATCATCTAAAATAAATGGGAAAATGACAAAGAGACAGGCAAACAATGAAAATAAATCAAAGGATACATGAAGAAAATAGAAGCACTCAGAATCCTATTATCAGAAAGAACAGCAGCAATTATCTTATTCATGTCTAAAGCAATAGAACTGTTGTCTCTAGATCATCCCAAAGGATCAGGCATCCTTTGCTTGATTTTGTCTATAAACTGTAAATTCATGAGACAATGTCCTTGTTATACATCTAGTTCTTAGCAAGCATTATCTATATGGATCAAAACACTGCTTTCTTTTGAAATTCAAGAGGAACCACTGGCTTAATTCCTCTTTCATTGTGAAACCTTCACATACTTTAATCTGCGGTAACCTTCCTTCTATAGTTTATCTTTTATAGGCAAATATTTCTGAATTTTTTAAATCATTGGCATACAACATAATTCCTAGACTCCACTTTGTTACCCTTTTATAGAATAGAAATATTTGTTGATTTATATATATATGGTATCTAGTACCACGTAGGGAAGAAAAAACTGTTCTGTGCTTTTTAGTTTAGTAACTGGAGCTTGCAAATAAAAGTGACAAAAGATAGATTAACAGGAGAAAGGTTTATTTTTGTATGCACACAGAGGTTCACAGAAAAGAAATGGAAGTCCAAAGTAGTTGCTAGGTTTAAGAGCTTACATATCATTTTAACAAAGGATAATAAATTGTCGAGAAGTGACAAGACAAAGAAAACAGATTTGGGCTTATGGGGTGGTAAATTATAGGAAGGTAAATATATGGGGAAAACTAATGTAAGACAAGGGTTATTTTAGTAAGGTTTGTTATTCAGATTCAAATAGGCACCCTCTCCAGTGATGCACTGTCTTCAGTAAGACATCTCCCTCTTCCTAACACGGGAGAAAAGAGCCAAAACACTTTCACAAAGAAAAATTTATGCTTTGCTTTTAGGCAGAGAACAGGAAGGGAGATAGTTTCTCCCATATCTGCTGTTTCTTAATTGCCTTTAGCTCAAAGTAATCCTTATGTCAAAGTGGCATCCTTGGGGGTGGAATATTCTGATCCCCTTCAACTCTAAATGTGTTCTAAAGAAAAGGGTAACTTCAGTTCCCTTGGTAATAAACAAATTCAAGATTTTATATAAAAATTTTCATCTAGTAAGGAAGCCTGATGGTGGATACTAAAACAAATCTCAAATATTTTACTTTTTTTATTTCAAATTAAAACTTTACATTATTCTTTGTTAACTTTCCATTTTCTTTGCCAATCATTTCATCTTAGAAATGTCATACTTCAATATCCCAAATGTTAACTATGTTTTCAATCTTCATGCATTTGGAATTTTTTTAATGTGACATCTGGGTCCTTATTTAAATATTTATGATTATGACATGTTGCACAGAGCCCAACCCTAACTCCTTTCCATAGTACTTCAAGAGTCTTCCAAAGAGGATGTGGAAAGAGTTTAAAAAAAAAAAAATCAAAGCAAAACAAAGATATCCAAACATGATTTAAGATATCATACACAGGATACAAAGTGAAAAGAACCAGACAGGGACAATGTGAACAAGTAACAGGCATAAGTATTACTGGGAGGAAATGATTTTACTCTATCATATAGTTACATAGGCAATAGATCGTTGCGAATAATTCTGTGGACGCTGAAGATAAAATGCCTAAGTTTAACTCCTGACTTCCCAAAATAACAGTTGTGACATTGGACAAGACAGTTAATCTCTGGGTCTCTATTTCTGCACCTGTAAAATGGAAACAATAAGTGTGATTTAAAAAAAAAAACTATATATATATATATATATATATATATATATATATATATTATTGCATTTTAGGTTTTGGGGTACATGTGAAGAACATGCAGGATTGTTGCATAGGTGTGACTTTTAAGATTGGTCAGAAGATTGAGTTAGTAAGTCTAGAAAAAGCTTAGAACACAGCCTGATATATGGGCATTATTTAATAAATGTTAACCACATCATTAACAAAGTAAAGCCTTTCTTCTGAATTGAACAATGAATTCTTTTCTATAGGTTCTCAGATCAGAGACATAAATTCACAAGAGAAGACATTGCTGAAAATGGAATCTATTTATGTACTGCTGACCACTTTACTCTTGAGAAATGACAATTTGGGTGTTGCTATTTGCCTACCTAAGCAAGGATGACTTTGTAGAAGCCCTCACTGAATTTTAGAGATATTCACAACAGAAGCAGGTACAATAGAGTTCCTACTCAAAATTAGAAAGCATGAAGAGAATGTCTGTGGCAGAAATTAGCCGTACAAATGTTGGAAGTGTACAGAGGTAGTTTCTTCCCATCAGAGTTTCTCTGGAATGACTGAAAAGATAGGAGCCATTATGCAGTTGTTGTAAATGCTAACTAAGAAGTAGCTCTTTTGCAGGAGTTGCGGGGAGTAGGGATGATTTTAATACTTTTTTAAGGGACTCGATCTCTGGTAAAAATGTATTTTTCCGGCAGTTTCACTGATGCCATAATAGATAGTGTCCAATATAAAATGATACCATTGTGAGAAGTTATTTTACCAGGTAGGAAACTTGCAAGAGGATTTATATTTCAAAATGACAATGTCCTAAAACTCACATTAAAAAAAGTCTTGAAGAAAACAGGTCCAGAATTGTAGCCTATGGAACTATATTGCTCAGAACCTTAGCCAAAAAAAAAAAAAAAAAAAAAAAAAAAGGAATTTAAAGATGGTGTGTGGGACTTTTATTTTTCAATAGAACAAGATGTGAAAGTGTTGTAGATGAAGATGTTCATCTCAGACTACCAGTCTTCCTGTTTAAAAAAAAATGTGATTACTCCACTATTATTTTTCAGCAATGAAACAATTTTATGCCTATATTTTATTAGGGTCATAAATTAGTTTTTTATACTTTATAATATCTTAGCATCAAATACTAATGTTATATAGGTATGTTTGGTACTGAGATACTCAACTTTTTTAATGTTATAACACCAAAAATTTCAAGTATTTAGAGATGTACTTTTGAAAAGTCATAATATTTAGATATTAACATAAGCTTTAGTCATTCTACATTTTTTGGTATGACTGTGTTACACTATTTTTACTTTTAGAAACATGTCTGGTTGGGCAACGTGGCTCATGCCTGTAATCCCAGCAATTTGGGAGGTCAAGGAGGGCAGATCACCTGAGGTCAAGAGTTGGAGAGCAGCTGGCCAAATGGCAAAACTCTGTCTCTACTAAATATTACAAAAATTAGCCTGGTGTGTTGGCAGGTGCCTGTAATCCCAGCTACTCAGGAGTCTGAGGCCAGAGAATCGCTTGAATCAGGAGGTGGAGGTTGCAGTGAGCTGAGATCACGCCACTGCACTCCAGCCTGGATGACAAAGCTAGACCCTGTCTCAAAAAAAAAAAAAAGGAAAGGAAGGAAGAGAGAGAGATGTCTTAAAAGACTCAAAATTAATTTATCTCCTAAATATATTTTTTATTCTCTTACCTTCATGAAAGTTAAAATTCAGATTAAATATCTGTATGATAAAATACATGTAATTTTTCATTGCCCATTTTAAAAACTCAACATTTATTGACTTTTCCTTTAGGATTTTGTAATTTATCATCATAGTTTGTTCAGCAGATTTGCACCAAAGTTCAGGCCTAGTGGACACCTATTCAGTCCTTGAAGCATTTTTATAGCTGTTCAGTCATAGGGAAAATTAAAGAGAAGTTTGGCCAAATGGTAATCATCCTGCAGTGCTTATTTGCTTATTTTTCCATCATCTCCTTCGTGCTGGACCATCCTTCCTGTTCTCACTTCACACAAATGTGGCGTAAGAGAAAAAACTGGTACTTCCTTATTTAGTTTTTCTAGGTTATTTTGTAGCTGTAAAGTAGGATACCAAGTTGCTGCCAGAGGTGTTTTTTTCGTTTGTTTTCAAGTGAACTCAGATTAGGATCTCTGTTAACAACTTAATTAAAAATTGAAGAAAGCATGGTTTATTGCATGCAGTGGTAGAGGTGTGAGTGATTGCAAGTAGCAGAGGAGAGAAGATAGTTCCCTCAAGAAAGTATTTTGAAATGTCCTTTGTGCCAGTTTCCCAGATACATGAACTCTCCACCTCAGTTTTCCAGAAGTAAATTTTGAGAAAATAAAGGAGCAAATGAAAGTAAGAAGAAAAATAAATTGAGAGATTTATGTGTGTATTTTATATATTTATATTTCTATATATTTTATATAAGAAATGGCAAATAAAATGGAAGTTAGTCTTCTGCCTTTGTTTTTCTTATGTCACAAGTTGTGACAGCTACTAAGGCTGCTGATCCTTGATGTATGATAATGTGTAGTAAATTGAGAAGTGACTGATAAAATTTTAACCAAGCTGTCAGATATGACATCATATGATCAGATCATTTGTATTTTCATGCTATCAATTCTGTTTCTAAAAACAACAGAAAACAGACTTTTTTCATAATTTCTCACATTTCATATCTGATTCTTCTTTTCTATAACCCATAATATTTTTCTTATTTCTTCTTTGATGATACAAGCATGATTCCTGTATAATGTTGAGAAGATTTTTACCTGCATATGATGCATATGTTGTTCCAAAGACAGACTCATTGATAAGAATTTGTTGCAGATCAGCATTTCTAGAATGTGCCAATATATTAATGTTCATAAAAAGATGAAAACTAAGTGTACATATTCTTTTTAAAGTGACATCGTGTTTAATTAATGGTTGAATGAAACAAGATGCTCTGTTTAGGAGCTCGATTTCAATGACCATATTTCCAGAAAATGGGCACTGGGTTTTAAGTCTACTTTTATGAAGCTTTAGACATTGCTACTCAAAGTGTAGTCTGTGTAGAAGCAGCACCGGCACTGTCTGGGAACATCTAGAAATAAAGAATTTTAATTTCAACAAAAATCTACTGAATCAAAACCAGCACTTTAAGACCTCTAGGTGATTAAGATGTACATTGAAGTTTGGCATTTTTTTTTAGAGTACATAGTATGGCTCTGAATGTGGCATTTTTACCAAATGTTTATTATGACATGTGGATACACATTCAGGAGAGACATAATCCATGAAAATCATATCAGAGTGGCAAAATGATGAAATATGTTGAATAATATCAAGGAAGATGGAATCCTTGATTGAACTCCAGCATAAAATATCAAAATATTGACATTATTCTAGAATAATTTTAAGCTGTGATATTTGAAGCTTTGAGATGTCTCTTAGTTTTAATAAAATAATATAATAGTGTCTCCATGACAGTTTTACATATAAATAAACACCTTGAAAGAAATTCTATGGATTACTCTTTCTGTCTTAAATACTGTGCTATTTTACCTTAATTGTTGTTATTAATCAACTTCATTAGATACTATCAAAATGAGAACATAGTTGAAGCTACAAGAAAAATGTTGCAGAGAAGAATTTGTATATTTTCTAGAAGTGACAGATATACATGTATATATGTATTTGTTGCTTATAGCAGAATATTTTCTATTTTACCAATTATTGTGTATGTGTGCATGTGCATGCACTCACATACTCAGATCTTTAAAGGTCAGTCTTCAACGAAGTTTCACTCAAATTCCTTGTAGTCAAGGTACTGAACTGACAAATAGCTTTTTCAGAATTATCTTACAGAATAAATAAAATAAGCATTAAACTTAAAGGTAGAAAGGTGTTCTACTTTTTGAGAATTTTTATTTCCGTAAACCTGTTCAACCTTCTGTAGAAAAGAACGTTTTCAAGAGTTGTGTTATGAATTTAGGGCCATATGGAAACTGGGTCATGTCTGTTGCCCAGTGCCTGATTTTCCATTCTGTACATTTCTGTTGACCTTTGCTTTTTCTTAACCTTCTTGTTTCAGGTCCCATTGACCATTTTCCTTCTCATTACCATGGGCATGAATGGTCAGAAAGGGCAGATGAAACAAAAATAAATCAATGAGTTTCTTTGCAAACATATCTGAAAAAAGATTTCATGGAGAAGACAAGACTCACTGGAATCTTGCTACAGCAGTATTTATCATAGAGCAGAATTCATTGTAAAGTTGACCAGCCTTGGAGTTTCTCAAACAGGATAGAGTGATGAAGGAAATGTTTACCTAGTGTATTTGCTCGATATGAGTTTCATTTATTTTTCTATCTTTTTCATAGCCTACAACATAGATAACCAGAAAATTCTTTCTATTGTTGTTATTTTTGTATTTCTTCTTGAGCCAAAGACATTTTCAAGGGGTTATTCAAAAACCTATTTAGTAGTTTAGTGTCATTACTACTGTTTGTAATGCTACGACTCTGTGTGTGTGTGTGTGTGTGTGTGTGTGTGTGTGTTTCAGTCTGAATCTCATTGTTTTCTGTATTCTTATTTTACTCTAAATAAACCTGTATATCTAATATCCTGTGAAAGGAGTAATTACTTTATAAAATGTAGGGGAAAATTACTATTGCCAGTAGATGATGTGTATGAGGAAAGAGTAGCCTTTTGCTCATTCACCAGTAACCAAGTACTGTTTATTTAGCTGTTGTTTAATAGTTCACATAAATTGGAGACATTCAGCCTCTATTTAAAACAAGAAAACCAAGGCATTATTATTTTCAATGGTGAAAACAGCAATTACTTTTTCACCAGCCTAATATTTAGTGCACTGAGGCAATTATATGAACTCATTCAAAGGCCCTGTAGTGATTCCTTGCAGCATTTCCTGGGGAGAATCTGGCTGAGTGTTTAGTCTTGGCATGTTGAACTTAAACTCAAGCCTAGTTAAGGCTTTGCCATTTTTAATATGCAATTGATTACCAGGTGCTATCCATCCTTCCTATTAGGGTTTTGTATTGCTTCAAAGATGCTAACTTGCCCTGTGTCAGTTCTAGCATAAAGAGGATATATGGGTGGCAGATATTAGGAGGTAAGATCTGAGGCTGAAAAACAGAAAGACAGATCGTTGTACTGTACGGTATTTGGACCTGTGATGTTGACATCCTTCATGCTGGTCTCCAACCTGCTGAGCTAACCAGGCCCTGAGGCTGTGCCAAGTGGCAAAACTAGCAGGACTTTACCAGGAAGAGGTAACAACTGTCATGTGGCCAGTATGCCTGATCTCAGAAGATGGCCCACCAAAGTGAAAATAAGCACATGGTGACAGACTGATTAAATGGTTAAAGGAAGGGTTTTTGTGCTAAGGATCAGTTAGCTGATTATTATAAGAATTGGGCTTTACCTTAGCAATACACACTATTGAAAAACTTACCTGTATTCACTAAGGACAGCCTAGGGTCACAGTGGATAAGTATTCTATCATCAAGGCAAAGCATATGAGAAGCATGCCCATAGTTAGGATTTACTAAAAATAGACAATACAATTCCTCTATGAATGACTGATATTTAGCTGGTATGCATGGCACAGCCATACTGGTTAATAAAATATTGAAACACTTCTATTCTGATTTTAAACAGCTGCTACCTAGTGCCCTCACAGGACCCCTCGAATAATCTCATGCTGGCTCAGACACAGGTGGGCAGAAGAAGAGGCTACCCCGAGACTCCTCTACCAACTTTGCCTGTCAGCCAGCCTGTGACGTCTCTCATTTGCCATCTCTTGTCCCCATTCCTTTCTTCCTTACTCCCACAGCCAGAGTTCATGGATCACCTACAAATTGCCAAGATTCCCCTCAAGTTGCCTATTCGTGGCTGCTGGTAAAAAGCTATAACTAGTATAGTATATTTCACCTGTTGTTAAATATTTGGATATCACCTTGATTGTCAGAGCTGTTTTGGTATTGGCATAGCATGTCTTCAAAATCTTGAAGTCTAACGTGATTTTCTTCCCTTTTCCTCAAGATACTTCCATAGTGTACTATACAAAAAAAGCAGATTGAGACAGAAAAAGATACCTAATTAGAGTTCTTTGCTTTGTCAGAGATTGTAGCACAATATAGTAATAAACCACATTTTGAAAGCAGAAGACATCTAAATTCAAATAATAGCATTACAACTCTGTGACCTTGAAGAAAGTATTTAACCTCTGCAATCTTCCATTTCTTCATCTATATAATAGCAATTATAATACCTAACTCATGATTTTCTCATGAGGATTTAATAAGATAATGGACATTATGTGCTCACCACAGAGCCTGGAACATAAGAAGTACTCAATAAACAGCAATTATCCTATTAATGCTACTTTTACAGAATGCAATAAAGGACAGTTTGTTTTCATTAAAACTGTATCATAAAATCATTTTCAGAGTTAATGTCACTTTGAATGCCATAAGAAATTAAATTTTAAAGAATATTTGTCATCAATAACATTCACTTTGGATCTGAAATATAAAATGCATATATTTTACCAATGATTCAGGACGAGTATATTTAAGAATGTTTGTATCATCCTATGGCTTTTAAATTGGGCTGTTTAACATTCTGTCTTCCTCTCAAGTGTAAATTGGCTTATATAAAAATTACCGTGTTTCACACCATGATTGTCCCAGTGAAAGACAGTTAACTATACATGCTCTGATTTTCTAACTATAATACTACTTTTATGCTAATTAGGTCTCTCCCGTATTTATTGCCTCTTCTCTCTTCTCTATTTTTTTCTTATTCACTCAATTCAGGAAAATATCAAAACTATTTTTCCAAATAAAATAATCAATGAACAACTCCTTTTGTTTTGATAAATGTGCCAGATCTTTCTACACATTGTCTTCATATACTGCAGTGAATCTGGGTCATTTGACCGACAGTCATAGAGCAAACTTTTCTAAATCAGAGAGATATCTTTTTCTCTTGTTTTTAGGCCAGTACACATAATTTAATGTTGTCTTTAGGGATATCTATAAAATAAAAAAAAAAACTTGTTTTCCAGTTTTTGTAGAGTTGATTTCCTCTTTTTTTAATTAATGAGCTAATTTGGTAAGAAATACTACTTTTTGTGGACCTCAGATTATCCCTACTCTAATTGTTTCTTAATCTGAGAACAAGAAAAGACAGAAATGTGGTGTTTACTAGTTTGGGTTTCTTCTATACTTAGTCATCAAATGTTGTTTTCTTTACTTTTTTTTTTTTTTTTTTTTTTTTTTTTTTGCAGAAAGCTAAATGATGCCTTTCAAGGACTTGTGTAATACTTTCTATATTGATCATTCCTTTGACTATTATCACTTGGGCCTCACACCACCAAAACTCCTTCTTCCACTAACGAGCTGACATTAACATGCCTTTGCATTTTAAGCCTTCACTGGGGACTTGCATCTAACTTTTTTTTACCTTAGCCTATGGAGGAAGAGAATGGACAAATAATCCTCTTTCTTTTACAGATTTCTTAAAAACATAAAATCATGCCTCTTAAGAGTGGCCAATAGCAATATCTCTGTGTACACTGAGTTTGGCTCAGAAGCAGTCTCTAACACATTTGTGAAATCAAAGATGAAATGATTCACTTGTCTGACAAGTGGACGAGCCAGTTGGCTGTTCCCACTCAATATTCCTTTCTAGCAGAAAGACTCCTTTCCTCTGAGTGTTGTGTAGGACTATCTGATTCTGGCTTGTCTTTTCCTGTCAGGCATTAGTCTTTCAACATGCCTCCTCCCAGGGAGTTACCTCTGCTTCTAATTGGGTAGGCTTTCCAAGCTGCCCTGAACTTCAAAATCGCAATTAGGAGTTATCACCCAGTTACAGTAGGTAAAGTAACCCCAGAGAACAAGAGGAAAAAGCTTTAATTTCAGAGATGAAATACTTATCTTCGATTCTGTATTTCTAAAAAAAGATACAAATGGAACATTTCATCTTCTGCTTCCTAAGTTTTCTTTTAAGTTAGCAAACTGAGTAAATCTTTTCCTTACAGAGAAGTTTTAAATAATAACGGAAACATGTGTTTTGCATCTTTAGGACTCAATAGGACTTCTAAAAATTGAAAATTGAAGAGCATCTTCATTCTGATTCATTGATTAAATATGTGTTTATTCATTTAAAAAATCAGAGTTAAGAGCCAACTTTACAAGTCAGCCAATTGCCATCTAAGAAGTGTGATATGAGTATTAATCAACAAATTGTCCTTCTCTGAAAGAAAAGTACTTTTTATTGTCTTCACAAAGGGCTTCTAATTCCAATCTTTAGGACTGATCCATTGTTTTCATAAGACTCCTGTTTAATGCACATATATTACCTATGAAAGAACCTGGTATATCGACTTGGCTTGCAAAGAACAGGGCTCTAAGAGATTTTTAAAAAACATCTAGCTGCATTTTAACCTAGGTGGAGGTAGAGGGAGGGAGATGAAAGGGAAAAGAAATTTCTGGAGCTTTTAACAAGGAGAGTGTGAGGTAATACAGCAATCCAGAAATGTGAAGAATGCATGGCAAAGAATAAAGGAGCATTTAAAACACCTAAAAGAGCACTGATTTTTAAATCATTCAGGCCAAGTTCCTTCTATTAACATGGGGTTTGATGAGAGGCAATGCTGCAATGACAATTACTTATAAAACAGTGATTTCATTTATCTTCTTATCTATTTGCTCTTGTAATGAAAGGTCAGAAAGCAACACAGTCCATATGCCTAACACATTTCTTATTTCTAAGGCTATAATTAATGACAGTATTTTGGCTATTTGTATACAATATTTTTTATTCACCAACTTTGTCTATATTCTAAGTGTTTATAGTTTTGGTGCAGGAGAATGTTATGATTTAACATACACTTTTTGGATTCAGGTGCCAACTTGCAGTTAAACTGATAAAAATCCCTTGAGGTTGGGCATGGTGGCTCACTCCTATAATCCCAGCACTTTGGGAGAATAAGGCAGGCAGATCACCTGAGGCCAGGAGTTCAAGACCAGCCTGGCCAACATGGTGAAACCCTGTCTCTACTAAAAATACAAAAAATTAGCTGGACGTGGTGGTGGGCGCCTATAGTCCCAGCTACTCGGGAGGCTGAGGCAGGAGAATCGCTTAAACCTAGCTGGCAGAGATTGCTGTGAGCTGAGATGGTGCCATTGCACTTTAGTTTGGGCAGCAAGAGCAAAACTCTGTCTCAAAAAAAAATTACTTTATATATTCTAAAGTTAGCAGAAGACACACACACGAGGCTATTTTAACATGACAGTATTTCCTGACATGATCTAGAAGCCTTCAGTAAAAGGGTCTTAACTAGACATTCATTGTTTATATTCATAGTAATACACACCAAAGGCACCTTGGTCATAGCAGATGATCTTTGGTAGGTGAGCAGGCATGTTTTTTCACATATTAAATACGTAAATAAAGCTCTATATGTTAGATGCAAAAAAAAAATTCCTGCACTGAGACTTCTAAAGAGAAAGGATTTTAAAATCCTAAAACAAGTTATCAAAGCTGCAAAAACTCCTTCCCCAGGGCTTTAAAAATTAGATGTCAGAGATGGTTAAAGGGTAATGCAGCTGGACAAAACAATCACCCTTACATCTCTTGCAGTTTGTGAATCTTCAAAACATCCATGTGAAATATGTAAACACAAAAGCCATTACTGGAACATATTTTACAGAGAAATTATATGATTTGAGTGAGTTACTGTTAGTATTGAGAGCACATGAATCTTTAGAGGTTCTTATTTATATTCTTGCATCCTCAAGTGTAATCATACAGATTAACAAATGATTCAATTAATATTGTTTTATTTGGAAGTTGAAACTCATAAATCCAATTTTAATTTTATTTGAAACACTATAAATTTGTTTTATTTAATGCACTTGCAATATAAGTTTGTCAGGTGAAGTAGCTCAGATGTAAAATAAGTTGAACTTTAAAATAAGAACAGGATATTATGAAATAAATGCAGTTCTAGAAAAGTTGTATTGCTTCTATAAAGATATTATGTGATTTGATATTATGTTTAATATTAAGCAGAAGTATGATATTAACTATCTTTATATTATATACTAATTTTCCCAAACAACATTGAATAAATGATGTTCTTCACATTCTTGATAGTCTTATAAATGGTCTACATTGCTATAACTGTTTTGAATTCTCAGCTATGGTAATTATAATAGACATTATAATGCAGTTTTTTCATACTCTTATAACAACTACATAAAAATTACCTTTCCACCTGAAAATACTAAAGATGATAGTTTGTAATACATCCAAGAAAATGGATCTAATTGAGTGTGAAAAGCATTCTTAATAAAAGGGGGCAAGGTGTGGTGGCTCATGACTGTAATGTCAGCATTTTTGGAGGTGAAGCCAGGTAGATTGCTTCAGCTCAAGAGTTTGAGATGAGCCTGGGCAATGTGGCAAAATTCTGTCTCTGAACCTGCCCCCATCCTCCACACACACAAAAAGCCAAGCATCATGGAAGGTTGACGTGAGAGGTTTGCTTCAGCCCTTCAGTCAAGGCTGAAGGAGCCGTGATGGCGCCACTGCAGTCCAGCCTGGGCAACAGAACAAAACCCTATTAAAAAAAAAAAAACCCACAAGAATACACTTGCAATCAGGTTAATGGTACTCTAGAAATCTTAATATATAACTTAATTGTAATGACTCTCAAAGTTTGTTTTTAAATAATTCCAGGAAAGTTAATTTTTAAGGCATTTGTCACAAATTTGTAGAAGTTATAGGATCTTCTACTTAATAAGGAGAAAAATTTCACAGTATTAAATATTTAAAAGCTGCTAGGTATAGTGGATCATGCTTATAATCCCAGGACTGCTGAAGTCCAGGAGTTTGAGACCAGCCTGGGCAACATGGCAAGACCCTGTCTGTATAAAAAAAAATAAAAAAATTAGCAGGTTTGGTGACATGTGCTTATAGTCCTAGGTACTTGGGAAACTGAGGCAAGAGGATACCTTGAGCCAGGGAGGTCAGGGCTGCAGTGAGCTATTTTTGTGCCAAAAGAAGTAATCAATTACTTCAATAGAAGTAATCCTATATCCCTCAGTGTTTTGGAATTAGTACTAGACTTTACTAAACATTTTCAAATAATTAAAAAAAATACAACTGAAGGTCTGTTTTTAGAATGACCAGGCAGGGATAATCAGAGGAAATGCAAAACTGCATAATTTTAAATTTCTGAATTTTGAGGATATCCTATGTTTTACATATCAAATTTTGTCATAGCTTTATATACCAAAGTATTTTTTAGTTGATCTTATATCAACAAGTAATCAATATATGTTTTTATTGCTACATTATGCTGTCCAATATTGTAGAATAGAGTGGGAAAAAACAAATGTAAGTCCTTGGGCCTCAAGAGATATATGCAACCGTGCATATATGATACAGTTTATAAACTGTACAATGAGGTATGTATCAAAAAAACTATGATATAGACAATGTCTGTACAAGTTCATAGAACAAAGTGGGAGCAATGACATCCTCAAAAAACTCCCCTTTGCCTAGTGTGTCCCACCCATGATTTCATTTGTTCCTTATGACAATAGTGTCAGGAAGAAATCTCTATTTTGCAAATAGGAAGGAAGAGTCTCAGTGAGGTTAAGTACTTGATGCGAGTTTAGACAAGCAAATAGCTATTAAAAGTCAGATTCAAGTCTTTGGTCTCTAAACCTTACATGCTTTTCACTGTATTATGCTGTTTTTCACAAAGAAAACTTTATGGGGAGACGCCAGGGTTTGAGCTTGGCCTTGAATAATTTTCTTGGGCAAAGGAAAGAGGTTTACTGCCAAATGAGGTTATTGCATAAAGATCCAGAAGTGAGAATATGTTTGGTGTATTTTGGGGAGGTGAAAGATGGCAGTGAATGAAGTAGAGTATACATACTAAAAATTAGTTGTAAGTAATGGTAATGAAGTTTCAATTAGATGATGGAATCAGGCTAAGGAGTTTGGTTTTGTTGTAATCAGCAATTGAGAACCATTATAATTTTGAAAGCAGTCATGGGATGAAAGTGGCATTTGTAGAAACTGCTCTGAGAATGTATTAATGGTGGAAAAGAGTAACTTCCAGTGTGTCAGAGGAAGTAGAAATCAGCCAGGAGTTAAAATGTGGTGTACATTCCTTCAACAATAGTATGCCAAGCACCTATTCTGTCAAGTAGCCTGCTAGGTGTTTGCATTGGTGAGATGGATGAGAAATAATCAATGACATCAGATATCTCACAGTCTTATTTTGAAGAAAAATGCTTAGAAACAATAATCATAAACAAACTTATAACCCACCACAGAGTTTGGAGAAGTCAGAAAAGTTTCAGGAAAAGTAATGACAGTATATAGTTGAAGGATAATCTTGTGTTTCCCAGGCAGAAGATGCAGGGGATTTTATGAAAAAGCACGTGTAAAATGTGTCCAATATGTCCATGGATGCTGTGAGGAGTGACAAAAATAATGGTGTGAATAGAATATAAGAAGCCCGAGAAAGGGTGGTGGAAAACGTTCTAAAAGAGAGGAATTCTGGTCAGTCTTTGGAGGACTTCACATGCCTCTGGCTTCACTGTGGCCAGGACCACAGAGGCCCTGGAGAGCAGTTCAGCAGAATGTTAAAAGCAGAGGCTAGTGTGATATGGGAGTAGGCATGCAGCAGGTGCAGTCTATGTTCTGAAGAAGTTTAATGGTAAATGTTTTTCAGTAGGCAAAAAGGGATACTGCTTGAAGGAATGTTTTAACAGCAAAAGTAACTTTTTTCTTGTGTATAAGTTAAGAAAGTTGAGTAAGTGAGATTGCAGGCAAAGGGCTTTGAAACATTGGGAAAATAAATGGGAAAACCAAGAGACAATTCTTGACAGGACAAGCCCCAAACAGTGGGATATGATACCATGTAAGGTAGAGATGTTAGCTGTGGGGAAGAAGGAGTGATGCTGTTTCTGCTAAGATATGATGATGCTGTGACAAGTGCAGTTATTTGACTGTGTCTGCCGTTAGAGTAGAAGAAAAGTTTCCCTCTCCACAAAACATGCCATCTCAATTTTCTTTAATCAGAAGGGATATTTGATGAAATTATGTCCTTTATTATCCCCTATTAATGTACACAGTAAGAGATTTACTCTATACTTAAAAATAATTTAAGCATTCAGTAGTATACAGATGAATCCCATTGTTCTTGCATTATCCTGGAAGCATTATTTGTAAAATAAGGTTTTGTGTAAGAAATGAAACCTATTTCAACTAATCGGTCAAGGCCCATAAATAATTTAAAAGTATAAATACTAGCCTCATGTGTTGATATAATTTAAGTCACCCAATGAGGGAGTTTTTCTTTTTTAAGTTATTATATTTTAAATTTTGCTATCTTGCTTAGGTCACCTACATTTAGATTTAAGGGACTGGGAATGTTTTCTGAATGCACATGTTGCTGAAAGCTGCTGAGTTGACATTCTCACTAGGATTACCATACTTCCTAAAAATTTGAAATATCTTTGTACAATTTTGATACTTATCCTTCACTACCTCAGCACCTTGCCCCTGTCCCAGGTCCTTCCCAACGCCTCATGATTCAGTCACTACAGAGGTAATGCCAGGTTTACCAGAGAGCCTCCAACTGTGCTTCTTGCTGGGCTTAGTTTATAATCTCTGGCTGTGAAATTTCCAAATGCCTGAAAGTCTTCATGAGATTAATCATTTAATTGAAGGCAGTACTTCGATACTCTCAGGAATTCATGAAGCCTCCTTTATCCCATGCTTCTCACCTTGGTGAATGGGTAGAAGCAGTAGTCAGATTGGCTCTTCTGTCCATTTACAGGATGGACAGAATCTGTAACGAGCTTCATGGGATATAAATATTTTCACTGCAGAAATGATCATTGGGAATTAAGGATGGATTATTCCCCAAAGCAACAGTAAATTAAATATCCATATTCCCTCACTTCTGGGAGAATTTTGTTTGAGGTAGGCATTGCAATTTCTCAAACTGCCCTGTCTCCCCATTTTCCAGAAAGAACAACAAAATATTGGTTTTAGCAGTTTTCCAACTGAAACATCTTAGCAGTGGTCAAAGAGGTCTGAAATATTTATTCCCTCAACTGTGAGGTTAATTACCAGGGCCTGGGGCCACTTCTAAAAATATTCTCTGCTATTTGCTCCAGTGAACCGTGCAAATATTATGATTATCTTAATGTGTATTGATATGAAAATTTGGGAAGGACTGGTTGAGGTACAGTTCATTCAGCCATGATCCAGCTGTATCAAGGGTTACCCAGTAGTTCCAGCAACCAAGACAAGAATATATCAAAGATGAAAAAGACTACAGTGGCTAGTCTGTAAAGAAACCAAGAAACTCTTTAGTTCTCCCAGACTAATTTATCTCTTGTCCCTAAACATTACCACTAGGAATCATCTAATAATTCTATACGTTGTCTTTGCAAAATAAACACTATTTTTTCTATTTTCTCAACATTTATAAGTAGCTGAGCCTTTCTTCTGGCGACCAGATGTGTATTTCACTCTTACTATCATGTTCCTCAGTAACCTGGCAATTTTAACAGTGAGAAATCATACTTCCATTTGAGCCAACACATGAATCACTTTTTTAAAAATCTTGCTGCTTATAAGAACTGCCGAGTCATTTTTTGTTTTGCAACTGTAACATTTCTAAAATCTCTCAGGTTTATGAAGTGTTTTCTCTGTGGGTAACTTTTAGAAATTTTACAGGATGGTGTAAATAACTGGCCTAAACATTTCTTGGAAATTTATGCAAGGATGCAGCTTTTTAAATTGTTATTAATCAGCCAAGTAATTTTAAAAAGCTACTTTATGATGTTGGTCATAGAAGTTTATAGCTTTTTAATATTAATTTATGTATCTTTAAAATTCATTTTAAGTGAATTTATGTTAATATGATTAAATAGCTAGAGACTTTCAGTGAAAACTCTTTCATTTACTTTTATTCCTGTAATTTGTATTCAATTTTATATATTTGTACTTTATTAATATATATGCACATATATAAATATATATGGAAATAAAGGTATTTTTTTAGAAATATTGATACTCAAGTTGCAGGACCATGTTACAGAAAAATGAGTTGTGCATTTGGAGTGACAGGTGTTTGACATTTAATAGCCTTGTATAGTAGTAATTACATAAATACACATGAAATTTACAGAGAAATCTACTAAACAATTCAGCTAGTAAAGTTACATTATAAAATTTTGTTTATATCCCCCAAAACACAAAAGATTTGGAGAAAGCTGTTTTAGTATCAAGTGAAATAATTTATACTTGTAATTCCTATTTAATAAAGTATTTCAGAATTATATTTAACTTTTGGCAACTCTGGTTTCTTTTCTTGCTTGTATGACTTTTTTCCTTTTGTTTGTTTTCTAATTTTATCATATTGCCATCTTTTGCAATTCTCATAATTTTGCATATCCTAAAATATGTTAGATTGGTCTTTTAATTATTATTATTTTGCCTCAACTAAGTAGAGAAGGTAAAACATGAAATTTTTGAGTTTTTTTTTCAGGAGGGGAAAGGGGCTTACAAGAGAAACAAAGTTTTCAGATATTAAAAAAAGCAACTTATCTTCTTAGAACACTCTTTATTAAACTATGATAACACAAAACACTTATTAAGTGCTTGCCAGACAGTATTCTAACAGCTTTTAATATAATCCTCACCACAACCCTGTGAAAAACAGACTTGATATATAACTTGCCCAAACCTCTCAGCTTATGAATGGTGGGGTCAGCATTTGGACCTAGGTATCTGTCTCCAGATTCTGTTAGGCACTCTGCTATGGTACATTTATTTATGTAACTAATGCATGTTGAATTCCTACTCAACCTACATTGCAGTGCTCAATGCTTTGTAGTCAATAACTGCTGACATTCACAACAACCCTATGAGGTAGGTTCATTTGATAGCTCTATTTTATACATGGGAAAACTAATGATTATTTGATTAAATCAATTAATGTCCCATGGACTCAACAGAGTTCTGATTAAAGTGTGTCTAACTATAGAATCAAGGCTGGTACAATAATCTATGTCAGATTAATACATGACAGTAGGCATATTGGTATTACTATACCTTGGATGTGGGAGAGCTGGATAAGACTAGGAATCATATAGGGATTTGGAAAGTGCTTGTAGAAGTATAGATATGATTTGGAAGTTGACAGCCTGAAATTCAGATAAAATAACATACAAATTAAATGTTTGATAAAGATTTGGAATGGGTAAACTTTCAGAAAAGACCCAATGTTCTGATTTAAGCCTATCTTAAAAACATAAAAGGTGCTTGCTTATACAAAGTAGATATCACTGGTGTTTAGATTCATTGAGTATGCCCTTTTCTTCACTTCCTGTTTAGCAAATTTTATTGCATCGTAGTTGCTCAGTAAACGATTTTTAAACAATAGAAGTCACACACAAATATGTTGATAACTAACTGTTCTTCATATTCTTAAAGAATAGACTAAAAATAATATAACCTTTAGATTGGCATAACTTCAATTAAATGCCACTGAAACATTTTTGTTCATGTTACCTGACAAGAGACCTGCTAAGAACCATTATCCATATTTTACAGCTGAGGAAATTGAGATTCAAGGAGTTTAAGTACCTTGCCCAACTTATCTAGGGATATGAGATGAAACAATGACTCAAATCAACCCTCAGATTTTAAATCCATACAAATTTAATGGATGAAAAGAATATTTATGTTTTTAATGCATTATTTGACAAAATATATATTTCCTTTCCTATGCAGCTTTTAAAAATTAGGTGTATAATCACACAGGCTAATTTCAATGCCTCTGAAAACAAGAGCAGCACTCTTACAGTATTTTCTATAGTTTTGTTTTGTAAAATAATGGTAGTAATTTCTTGTTTGTAATAGTTTTACCATTTAAAAAGTAAAGCTAACGCATAATTCTGTTCCTTTTTACATTTTTTCAGGTCCTGAGGAGGTAGAAATCAAGTGCCCCTTGAATCACATTGCTTGCCTTGGTACCAACAAATGTGTTCATTTATCCCAGCTGTGCAATGGTGTCTTCGACTGCCCAGATGGGTATGATGAAGGAGTACGTTGCCAGGGTGAGTCCATTTGTGGAACAATGCAACTGAAATATTAAATTTTGCATAGTAATGAAAGTTCAAAGAGAACCTGTAACGTGCCTTTTCTTTCAACCAAAAGCATATCAGTTATTAAAAAAGCATGAATTTTATTGCCAGACATTTAATATGCATTTCAAAGCTGCAAGTATGTTTTAGCAAAAAACACATTAGACAAAACATACCCCCCCCACACACACGCACATGCACATGCACACACACAGACTTTGAAGTTGGGTTCTTAAACAATTACTTGTTTGTATAAAAGAGTATTTTGAGCAAAGGATAAATGGGAAGTCTTTGTCACAGTAGATTGATATTACATGGTGTTACAAGCTTGTTTCTCTGGACCTTTGCTTAAACAAAGTATTTGAAGGAATGTTTTGGCAACCAAGTATTTTAGTAAAATGTATCCATGAGAAATTTGTTCCTTCATATTTTTTCATGATATTAGACTATTAACTTTCTTGTAATTTTCTGTCTTTTAAAAAATCAACATCTAAATTCCACAGTAGTTAAATATTAACTATATATTAATGATATGAGTGATAAATAATTAAAATCTAAAAATTAATAAAAAATTAATTGCTACTGGCACTTTCTAGTGGGGGTGGGATTGGGGGAAGGAAACATGAGACGAACAGAAATCAGAGCACAAGAAAAAGTTAAGGATCCAGGTAAGGACCCAGATTTGGAAACAGAATCAAGGTAGCAGTCAAGTGAATCAGGCTGCAAGATGGAGCCTGGAAAGTAACAGCTGTACTAGGAGTCTCTAACTCAGATTCTCATAGACTGAGTGCAACACAACGGATATTGTAACTAAGACTTCAGTAAGAACCCGTCCTTTTTGGGATCAGTAAGACAATAAAGAATAGAAGAAAGTATAAAAAACAGGAGATAACATATCTGGTTTCTGGGTGGGGCTTCACACAAACTAATTGCTGTCATGCAGGAGAGGTCCTAGGTCACCAGAAATTGCAGTTGTTCGGGAGGAGCTCCATACATGTATACATTTAAAGTGCTCAAAGTCAGATATTATTTTTTAAAAAACATTTTATAGTCAAAAACATGCCCAAAGAAATTCTGTCTGGAGGCCTGTCAGGACTTGTTGGCTGACAGTTTTCAAAGTCTGGGGTGAAGTAAGCTGAATTCAAGACCATAAATGGAGAGATATATTAGAAAAAGCATAAATCTCAGAACAATAACCTGAAGATGTAAAAATGTTGAGAGACCATAAGTAGGCTGTGGAAATCAACTGGTCTCTAGGTCTTTTCCCTCTTTCTAAAGGGATGTCCAGTTAGTCTCTGTGCATAAATCCTGACTGGGATTTTAAAGATCTTTTGAAGGTTCCTTCTTTGGCCTGGGTTTCCTTTCTTAGCCTTAAAGTTACATAAAAAATCAGTAGATTCTTAGTTGCAGTTATGAATACATATGTAATAATAATGAATAAGAGATTTTATTTTTATTTAAAGGCTTTGTGACATCTTTTATATAATTATATTTGAAAAAAAGATATGAAAAGAAAGTAAAGTACTGAATTATAAAGTGATAGGTGTTAAAGAGTTTAATGTCCTTTTTGGATATTAATTATATTTTCTAGATTGCAATTTTATTCAATTCAGTTATAATTTAGGCTTTTTATTTTTTAATTTTCAGATATGTATGACTAAACTTTTAAAAGATCAAAGCTATCACATTTTCAAACATTCCTTCAGAGGTGATTATACACATTTGAATATCATAAACATAGTTTGGTGCTGAGGATAGTATGAAAATATATCTGAGTTTTCTGATAAAATTCAGATTTTTGATCTCATATATGAGGGCGTATGTTAATAGCATAACAGAAGATTCAACTGAAAACAACTTATTTGAACAAAGGTAAAATGCTGTTATTTTGATCCTTGAAAAGACTGACATATACGTTGGATTAAGATAAATTTCAAGTATATAGTTGTTTATGCTCCATTCTTTTTTTTTTCTGTTCTAATTTAGTTGTTTAAGTGTTTCAGGTTTTCTATTTTTATCACATGTGACAACATTTTTTTTTTCTTTGCCAGTAGGAGGTTTAGTTTCCAGTAGGAGGTTGATTGTACCATTTTGTCCCTTTAAATATTTTTACATTTAACCAAATCAAGTGTTTTAAAAGATCTAAGCAACCATTCATTATGACCTATGGTACACTTACAAATAATAAGGAAATTTGATTTCTACTTGCTAGTTAACCTCAGTAGAGGGTTTTTCACCTACTTCTCTGGCCTGTATATTACATAGCATTGTAAGATCAAGGCGACTAAAGAGATATAGTCATCCTAGAATCAGTGGTTTAATAAAATATTTCTGCATTGTGAAAATAAACTCAGAAATGAGTTTACCTGCTTGGTCTGGTAAAGTTTCACTGCCACATGGACAAAAACTAAATATCTGGGCAACACAAGATTTGCAACATTTATATGATTTCTGTTTAAATGTGAAAAGGTGACAGGTTGTAAGCAAAGGTAGATTGTGGGAACTGAGTCTACTTTCTCACCCTCAGCCTTCCTCCTAATTTGTGGTCATACTTGATGAAACATTGTTTCTTGGAGAGTTAATTAGAAACCAGCCCCATTAAGTCTGTAAGGAATTTTCTTAGCCACCATAGACATACAGTGAATCAAGAAACCAGATTAATTCAAACGTTATCTTTCTTTTTGGAAATTCTTTTTTTTCTTTGTCAGAACAATTCTGTCTAAATCACTTCTCCTTACATTGCTTCCTTTTTGTTGCATTCTAAGCATTGACTGTAATTTAAGTAATTATACCTAAAGCCTAAGACATGATTCAAAGATGGGTGTGTTTTCTTTTTTGTAAAAAATGATCCAAAATATATTAGGTGGTATATTTATATCCTTTATAAAACTAATAAGGGAAAAAATTAACATTTTGGAGGTGATGTTCTGGTCCTGGGAATGTTTTTGTATCAACTGAATTGTTCTCTGAATGTTTCCTAGAGAAATCAATATCTTTCTACTAAAGATAATCAACAGATATCTATTATTAAATGATTTTCTGTAACTGATATTTTCATCTCCATAATTGGGCTCCATCTGAAGAAAGAATAACGGATTTTTGTATATGGGGGTACTTGCATATACAAATATGCTTATAAAAGTTTTACAATAAAACCTTTCAGAATCACATTATATTTTTGAAAAGTTAATCTCTATCTACACAGTACTTCATATCGGTGGTAACATCACCTTGTACAATTTTATGAGCGATGAAAATACATTCTGTAAAACACAAGGCCTCTCAATTCAGAAAATTGCCATAGAAATGCACACAACCATATAAAGAATGAAGGAATAAGTGAACAACTTTGACAAATAAAAACAAGATGGACTAAGATGTGTCAAAACACTGTTTTAAAATTTGACAGTCTTAAGATAATTTATCATGTTAATGAAACAGGAGAGTTCCCTGACTCCTATTCCAAGGTTGTGTGACAGAGGTGTGGCTCCTCTCTTCAGCCACCACACACTCAAGCCCCTTATGGGAAGGGGACCATGCAGACAAGCAGGTGCAGGAGCTGGGGGGAGCACTTTTACAGTGTCAAGTGGTAAGTTATTTATTTATTTAGACAGAGTCTTACTCTATTGCTTAGGCTGGAGTGCAGTGGCATGATCTCAGCTCACTGCAGCCTCCCTCTCCCAGGTTTAAGTGATTATCCTGCCTCAGCCTCCCAAGTAGGTGGGATTACAGGCATGTGCCACCAGCTAATTTTTGTATTTTTAGTAGAGACAGGGTTTCACCATATTGGCCAGGCTGATCTGGAACTCCTGATATCAAGTGGTCCACCCGCCTTGCCACCCAAAGTGCTGGGATTACAGGCATGAGCCACCGCACCTGGCCCACATGTGGCAATATATTTAAATGTCCATGGGAATGACAGCCTCTGTGGCAGTATCTGCCCTTACCCTATTAAAAAAATATGGAAAGTTCTGAGGTCACTGCAAAGAGGAATGCTACCTTTTAAGTCACTACCAAAAGTGACTATTTAATCTATGTGATTGTTTTCTAGCAAACATTCTGATGTCCTTTTAAATCTAAGAGGATAACTTGTGTGAAGATTTTACCAAAGCTGATATGGAGAATGAAACTCTCTGACATATGAAAAGCTTACCCCCTAAAAATACAAATATATATATGCACACACACACATACACACACACACACACACACACACACACACACACACACTCATCTTTTCTGATATTTTGTTTTTCTATTCTGAACCATTTTCTATGTAATTCTTAGTATATGACATAATTAATTGGCATATTTGATCTGGGACCTAAAAAAGAATAATAATCTCTTATATATCACCTACCTCCTTAAAATAATGCATATTCAGACTTTTAAATTCCATTTGATTATTTTACCTTACTTTCCATTTGGAATATAACTTTCCTAATATGTGCAATTGGATTTTTCTTAATCTACTCATAATCTATTGTAAGTAATTCTAATGTATTTAATTTAGATACCAACTATTGATATTTAAAATTTTATGTAACTGGTTTTTTGCTTTTATATTTCTATCTTTAAAACTAAGCTCTTATGAGAGAGGGCTAAAAAATTCCTGGGGGTGATTTAGAACTTAGAGGCATACTCAAAATGGACCAGGGTAAATGACAGCCTTTATTATCTGTAATGATTCACCACAGAAAAATTAATAATTCTTCAGACTTCTTGCTTAAATCTTATATGTATTCCAAATTTTCTTAAAAAAGGAATTAACCTAGAGGTTTTTCAGAACTCCAGTTTTTTAGTCTTCCAGGAAGGAAAAATGTATCTATGACGTTGTTTTGTTAAAAATCCTATTACAGCCACTAGTATGGAAAAAGGAAGGGAGGAAGGGAGGAAAGGGAAGGAGAGAGGGAGGGAGGAAGGAATGAAGGAAAGAAGAAATTTAATAAAGCTACTGAAGAAGAAAAATAAGTCTGCAGCTCTTTGTTGTTTTAATTTTACTTTATTATATCAATGAATCTTGTCATAGCGTCATTTAAAAAATTTCATTAAAATATTGCCAATATTTAAAATCATAGAGTGGAATTTCAGCATCCAGAATTCCAAAACAGAGGTATGGAGAAGAGGTGTAATTGCAATGTTATAGAAAGTATATCTGTCATTAACATTGAGCTTAAAGCATAGGAAGGGAAACCTGTGCTCAACTGACTTGAAACATCAATAAGCCTACAGTTAAGAAACAAACAAGTGGAATTAGCCAGGAAGACCTGGGTTTATAAGCTCAGACCACTTTTTATTAGTAAAGCTCTTACAAGTTAAGAGTAGACCCTGCTGTATTTTCTCTGTGTTGAGCTGTGCTAAGGTGATCAGATAGTCTCAAGTCTATCTTAGGCATAAGGATTTCCTCTCAAAGAGATTCGTTTAAGTAACTGAGTTAGTTTAGTGAAAGGCTATGGCCCTTAACACTAGCTGATTTCAGGGCCAAGCTTAATGCTTCCCAGAAGCGAAGCAACTATTTCTAGAAAGAATAGAACTTCTATAGGTGTTTCATCCTTTTGAAGGCTTATACAGATATTGTTTATATAAACAAATGACACCTACATGAAATTAGCATTGTGTACTTATGGAAGATTGTTCTAAATATATATCTATATATGTGTATATATAAACATATGTGTACTTGCACATATGTATGTATATATACATATGCATGTTCATTTTTTAGGGACTTAGTTTTATAAATTCTGTTGAATTAGAAATATGCTTTTGCACAGATATCTGACTTCTTAACACTGATTTATAAGGTATAATTGCTAAATTAATCCTGTTAAAGAGACTTAGAACTCAAGTTTAAAATGTTTGAATATATTGACTTCTAGAGGCAGCTAGTTAGCTAAGTAAATACCTCTGGGGAAAGGATGACTAAGTAAATTGACCCTATGCTGTAGCTGATAATTCAAAAGGTAATCTAAAATAATTAAATGTTGATTGGAATTTAATTCCTTTATATTAGATTTACATCTTTGATTAATGTTAATATTATCCTAAGTACACATTCTCTTCCTCCAAACAGGATTATTTTCAAGAATAACTAAGGAAACAAAAAAGAAATTGCGAATTTTTACAGGTGGTGTAAACTGCCTACTAGTAGTTTAGAAATGATTACAACAGGCTTTAAGTTAAAAGGAGATATTCTTCACTGAAACATCATTTCAGACTCTGTATCTGTCTCTCTTCTTAGAAAAGAATGGTTTCAAATGAAGTTACATTACTTCTATAATTTTTTTATTGCAGCTTTTCTATAGTGAGATTACTGGTGCGTTATGGATCTTCAATTGTTGCTGCAATATACTCTATCTTCAGTTAATTATGATTTGATTTGATTTATTATTGTTATTATTTGAGATGGAGTCTTGCTCTTCTCCCTCAGTCTGGAGTACAGTAGTATGATCTCAGCTCACTGCAACCTCCACCTCCTGGGTTCAAGGGATTCTTGTGCCTCAGCCTCCCAAGTAGCTGGTATTAGCTGCTACTATGCATGGCAAATTTTGGTATTTTTAGTAGAGAAGGGGTTTCACCATGTTGGCCAGGCTGGTCTTGAACTCCTGACCTCAGGTGATCCACCTGCCTCGGCCTCCCAAGTGCTACGATTATAGGCATGAGCCGCCGTGCCCAGCCAATTTTAATAAGTGCAAGTCAACAACATGGGTCCACTGCTCCCACCCCAACAAATATTTATTCTATGTTCATACCTAGTATCTGTAGTAGAAGAAATGGCAATTATGTGATATGGAGGTTTACTCCTTGGGGCAAAAAACTTCTATTATGACTACCTATTTCTCATATGCTAGCCTCTTAGATGGAAGGCTTATGTGAAACCACGAAAAGCAAGAGAACTCAGGTTCCTTAGATCTAGTAATCTCTCCCCAACAGAAGAGACATGTTAATGTTCTATCACTCTTGATAGTGTTAATTTATATGAATATTCATAGGCACTGGTATTCCTTGTTTATCTAAATATTTCCTTCATCTTTCTCATCTTGATAGCGGAAAGCAAAGAATGTAGAATATACTGAGTATGAGGCCAAAAATAATTTTTTAAATGTGCCAATAGAAACACAGCAAAGCTTTTTCCAAAATTCATTGATCAACTTCGGTAAACTTTTGTTTGCACTGACAATATTCCAGGTATTTAGCTAAGTACCTTCAGAAAGTCCTATTTTCTGCTTTCATGGAATTCACGGGTAGTAATTGAGTGAGGTAAAAAATTGAAAAGACAGAATAAGGTGAGAAGTACCTAATTCTGCATGAGAAGATGCAAGAAGATATCCCAAGTGAGCTGATAGTTGATTGGCATCTCACTCTAAGGGTTGGGTAGGCAAATAAGAAAAGGAAGAACATTGCGAAATCAGGAAACTACATATACAGAGGCATAAGTGCAAGAGAAAGCATTGTATGTTCAAGAGCTCTAAGTTCTTGGGTAAGGTTGAAGCATATGTCCCTGACTGTAGTGAGAGAAGTTTGAACCTGAAAAAATACTTAGGAATAGACCAAGAAGAGTTCCATTAGAATAGGTATGCAGTATGACTTACCTAAAATGCATTTCATAGAACTGTAAAAAGCAAGAGAGTGAAAAATATCATACCAGGGTATATTGTCAATAGTATTTTAAGAGTGTTATATGAAATTGTTTTAATATTAAACATATTGTAGCTAGAATTGTTGCATATGTGTAGCATGTTATATAGTTTATTCTTAGAAAGTAAACATGTGCATAACTATAATTATAAAATTTTGAAATAAACAGTAATCCTTACCTCACATGGATCAACTCCAGAATGGATATACATTAGATGTTGCTCTTTAATGTGTCACTTGGATGTAGTTCATGTAAATGAAAGTCAAAATAGACAATAAGACGAGCCATATTAAGCAACATCCTTTTCAAATAAAATTTATAAATCTGGAAGGCATATTTACTACTTTATGCAACCATAATTTCACCATTAGCAAGCTACTAAAACACTACATTGTTAGATCATGCCTAAATTTTGTCCTCTTGTCCTTTAACTTTCAAAAATACATGACTGTTTTAATATTATTCAAAAGTATGAAATATAACAAACTGTCACTCAGCTCTCTACTCAACCTCAAATGTGAGGCCAAATCCCCTATGATGCATTATTTGGTTTTTGACACAAGCAGCTTGATATTTAAAAAGCAAGGAATTAAAGTAGGTAGCTGGAGTTGAATGGCATCCCCAAGAGTCATACTGAAAATCAGTAGGAAAGCAAGCCTTAAACACTGTGACCTTGAGTTTTCCTCCACCCATGTTGACTAGTGGGCCTTAAAATATCAACTCAGAGAAGTGTATAACATTGTGATGCTTCAGCATCCTCCTGATCCATTCTCAAATCACAAGATGGCTTGTAGAATTTCAACTGAAGATATTTTTCAACTAACTGTATATTCCCTGTTAGGTTTATCAGTTGATTGAAAATAGAAAAAGATGTGCTGAGTAAACAACAGGCTGCACAACTTTGTAACCAATTGCAGTATTCAGTGTCTTAATCTGACTAGTAGCTTATCCCTTTGAGAAAAATTAGTGCTTTCATCTGGTGAAGAATGTGGAAGGGAACTATTCATTTTAACTCTTTGAATTAGATCTGTACCAGTAACAATAGAAAGTTAAAACAAACTTTAGAAATTTCAACTTTCGTGATGGAATCTGGAAGAAATAAAGAGAGATTTCTCAAAGTCATTCAATAGAGAAAGTCTAAATTTTGAATAATGTATCCCCATGAGGGATATATCCCAAGATCCCCTGTGAAGTCCTGAAACTGAATGGTGCCCAATCCTATATAAACTACATCTTTTTCTATACATACATACCTATAAAAAAGTTTAATTTACATATTAGGCTCAGTAAGAGAGTAACATCAATAATAATAAAATCGAACAATAACAATATACTGCCATAAACATTATATAAATGTGATCTCTTTCTCTCACTCTCTCTCAAAATACCTTATTGTACTGTATTTACCAATTTTCAGATAACAGTTGACTATGCCTAACTCAAACCTCAGCCCACTGAAGGGAAAGTAAAACATTGAATAAGAAGGGACATTCCAATGAGAATTACCCATAAATATTTAGAAGATTTGAGATCTGTTGAGCCTAATCTGTAATTCTAGTAAATCTTACCAATTCTGTAGAGAAAGCTCACAAGAGATTTTCAGCCAGTGTTTTCATTTCTGAATTTCTAATATTTTCATAATTGTAGAAAATACCATTTTTGTGGCTTTTTTTCTAAGCCAGTCTTTTCACTTATATAGTAACCCTATTCCATGGAATCATATATGTGTTAATTCCATTTACTGTGGTTTCAATGTCTCTCACCCCAAAATTCAAATGCTGAAATCTAATCACCAAGGTGATGTTAAGATGAGGTAGTTTCTTTTGACAAGTGATTAGGTCATGAAGGTGGAGCCCTCACAATGGGATTAGTGCCCTTATAAAATAGGCTCATGCCTGTAATCCCAGCACTTTGGAAGGCCAAGGCGGCTGGATTACTTAAGGCCAGGAGTTCAAGACCAGCTTGGCTAACATGGCAAAACCCTCTCTCCACTAAAATACAAAAATTATCCAGGTGTGGTGGTGCATACCTCTAATTCCAGCTACTTGAGAGGCTGAGGCATGAGAATCGCTTGAGCCTGGGAGGCAGAGGTTGCAGTGAGCCAAGACTGCGCCACTGCACTCCAGCCTAGGTGACAGAGCGAGACTCTACCTCAAAATATAAAAAATAAAATAGGACCAAAGGAGGTCTTTTGCCCCTTCTACTACATGAGGACACAGCTGGAAGACCTTATTCCATGAACCATAAAATGGGCCCTCATGGAAAACTGAATCTGTTGGCACCTTGATCTTGGACTTTCCAGCCTCCAAAACTATGAGAAATAAGCTACTGTTCTTTAAGCTACCAAGCCTCTGGTATTTTGTTATAACAGCACAAATGAACTAGAATAACAGAATATCTCAATGTATTAAGTAATAGTCTGAAAAATGAAATTGCTGTGAGACTGGTTAATTCTGAGCTCACCATAGTCAGTCCCTTCAGAATCAAATCAAACAATTATTTCTTTTTCACTCTTGTGGAGATACAAAGACATATGCATGTGTATTGTAGGTTTCCTAACTTTTGGCATACATTTGCATATTTGAGTTTAGATGCAAGAAACTCTTTATTAATGACTAATATTTTAGTGAAAGTAAATCACCCAGATTTATTTGCATTAGCTGAGAATCTGTGTTCTAGCTTTCCCTTAGGCTTGTGATTACGAAAAAGCATGAAATCAAATGATTGATCTCTTTATGCCACAAGGTATTGTAGAACTGGTCCAACAACCCACTGTGGTTGTAAAAAACCATGATGTGGCAACCAAGGAGAGATCAATCTGCTCTGCTCACCAAGCTTCTTCTGGATTAGGTCATTGTATTTGTGAGCCAAGGCTTGAGTGTTGGATACAAGAAGAATGGGAAGGAGAAGTCCTAAAGAGCACTTTTGGCTTCCATTAGCTGAAATGTGTGGTGTGTTATTATTCAGAGTACACACAGGTATGAAGCCAGAAAGTGTCAAGAAAAAATCTATGCAGTTCAATAAATGGCTCTGAAAATTCTCCAACATTGTCAGAGCAGTAGCTCTAAGAACTTGAATTGTCTAATTTTTAGTTAGGCTAATTAAATATTACTTTAGCGGTCTCAAAGAAGTTTGGAGAGAAATATGAATAGATATAAAATACTCTTTATTCTAAATAGTATATGTAAAATGATCCCCAAGTATTTATTATATGTAAAAGTAATATACAATTTGTTTTATATAAATGTATATAGAAATACATGTGTGTGAGAGTATGTGCATTTTTATCAAATTTTCCTAGCCTGTGTCTAATGGATATCCAGATAAAATGATTATTTAGGGAATGAAAAATATACTTATCCTTTTATACTCTTCAACTGGGTTTGTTTCATTTATGCCTATTTTCAAGACCAGTGTAAGATGAGGTTTACACTAGTCACGCTCTTGCTTTGACTCCTGTGTCTTCCTGCCAGCCAATGACTTCAGTTCCTTTTCAGTAAGTCAGGGTTGTATTTTATCCATCTAAATTAATTATACAAAACAGAATATGCAGAAGCGAGAGGAATATGTTTAAGATCAAATTCTAATAATGTTGCCTAAGACAATATAACTTACATTTTGAGGTGAGCTTTTCATGCAAATGTGCCTTGATTTAATTTATCTTTTTTTCTGTCTATGTATGTGTTTCGTACTCCTACTAGATTGGAAACACCTAAAGAAACATATTTTACTTCTATCTAGTCACCTGACTGCAAAGACCTATCCAACTGGGTAGAGATGACAAACATATAGGAAACCATGAGGGAGTGACAGAGTGTAAAGGTGCAGGGATTGTTTTGCAGAGAAATTTCTAGGGATAGTATATGCTACATTGTATGCTGGAATTAATGGCCTAAAAACAAAAAACAAAAAACAAAAAACACTGTGCTTTTTGTCAGGAATATTCACTCCTGCATTTTGCCTAAAGTGATTTGCTACTTTCAGTATTATTTCTTATTTATCAGAAATATCTGCAATGTGCAGAAGGAAAGTCCAGGTCTCCTTGATGACTATAACTACAAATAAAGAAGCAGCAATAACTTTCTCTCTGTGCAAAATAGAGTTGTTGGATAATAGGGTCGGAAGGGACTTTCAGAGGTCATCCATTCCATCTATCTGCCTTCAGGCTGGGCTGAAACTAAACTCACCTAGAAACATTGCTATCTACCCTGTTTGGAATGCCTTCAGGGAAAGAAATTCTAATAACCATTTTTAGTAACATAGTCAATGCTTAGCAATTTGTACTATGTGCAAATACTTGCATATTGTATCATAATGTCTTCTAAGCCCTCTCAGTTTTTAGCCTGTTCCTTCTAACAGATTCTTTATTCCTGTAACTTAATCAGGCTTTTCTTGCACGTCTTCAAATAGTTTTAAAGTTTCCAAACCTCTGAAGTTATAAACCAACCAGGACACAGTGATGTAGTTTTATTACCCACTGTAACTGTCTGTCATAGATTCTGACTGGTATAATTTCTCTCTCTCTCTCTCTCTTTCTCAGGTAAATAGTTAATACACCTGAGAAGATATATATATATATATATATATATATATATATATATATATATATGCATGTGTATATATATTTAGGAGATATATGTACATGTATCTCCTAAACATTTCCTTGTTCACTTATGCCATGTCAGTCAGGAAATGTGTTTGGCTGGGAATAACAGAGATCTTTAAAAGACTGGAAAAAAAAAAAGAAAGTAGAGTTTTACAGAATTTTACATTTTCTTTCATATAAAAATAGTTCATAGACATTCCATTGAAGGTAAGGTGATTCCATATGTGATCCAGGTCCCAGACTTCCTTATTTCTGTTCTGCAATCCTTATCACTTGACTTTAATCCTCAAGGTAGACTAGTGGTCAAAAAATGGCCACTGCAGCTCTAAATTTCACATCCACATTCCAGGAGGAAGGAAGAAGACCGAATTATCGCTACCAAGCAACTTATTTGCTTCTTAAGGAGCTTTTCAGAAGCTTGATTGAACACATTATCTACCTTTATCCCATTGACCAGAATCATAACTAACACACAACCACTCTTGTTTGCATGAAAGACTGGGAGATATATCTTTTCAAGAGGGCAAAAATTGATTAATAAAATCAGATTTGGAAGAAGGCGATATGGATATTTGATAACAACTAGCAGTTTATACTACACATGTTTTAATAGAGCTAATGGTTACTCACTAGGTAACTGTTGCAGTCCTACTATGCTTGATAAACTCTATGAGAGGATTCTAAAGGAAAGAAAAAGAGCTGGTCATTAATTAGCTCTGTGGCTTTGATCACCAGTAAAAGAACAGTTTTGGGCAATATCACTGACTCCTTCTGGATATAAAATTATATAAACAAATAAAAATATTTAACATGGCTGAGAGGTATAAAAGTCATGCTTTAGGCCAGGAGTGGTGGCTTACGCCTGTAATCCCAGCAGTTTGGGAGGCTAAGGTGTGCACATGGCTTGAGCTCATGAGTTTGAGACCTGAAAAGCATGGCAAAAACTTATCTCTACAAAAAATACAAAAATTAGCCAGGTGTGGCTGTGCTTACCTATAGTCCCAGCTACTTTGGGGGCTGAGGTGGGAGGATGGCTTGAACCTGGGAGGTGGGGGTTGCAGTGATCCCAGATTGTGCCACTGCAAACCAGGCTGAGCAATCCAGCCAGACTTTGTCACCTTGTCTCAAAAACAAACAAAACAAACAAACAGACAGACAAAAATCCATTCTGTGCTGTAGCAAAAAACTGCCAAATACCTAGATAAATGTCCATAAAGCATAGTTCCTGGGGAGCCAGTGAGGGCTGCCTGCTGACTGAGGAAAGCCAGATTAATGGAGTTTCAGGGAAGAATATACTAATGTAGCCATCTCTTTCTGTCCCTCCCGCCCAATTTCTTCTTATTTTTTTCCATTTTTTCACCATTACTTTCCCTTTTTCTCTCCCCTGACACTCCCTAACCACTGCGTATCCCATACTTTTTCAGCCTTCACTTTCTCAGTTTTATGCCTTTAAATACAGCTTACACTTGAGATATTTCAAAAACAACTTGTCTGAATGTCAAAGTCTGCTACTATTTCACATCTCTGGTCAGCCAACCCTATTTCAGCATTTATTTTAACTGTGGTTTGTCAATGTGTATACGTTCCTTTTGTTTTATTTGATATATTGAGACTGCCAAGCTACGTTAAATATGTCAAGCTATATTAAATTGTACTTACTGTTTTTCCGATGGTAAATTTCCTATATTTTTTGTTTGATTTCCTTAGCCCACTGAAAGTTGCACAAATACACCCCAAACCTTTTCTTATTGCTATTGATTTTTGTTTGATTTTGGAAGATTTTTAGTTTTCTTTTTAATTCCAAATTCCACCAGGTGATTAATTCTAACACTTTTTACACTCCCAAATAAATCCTTATCAATGAGGTCTCATTTAAGAAAGCCATTTTTACCACATGATTTTAGAGAGGAAATAAGCATTATACAGGCACCGAATCGGCCCTTAGTAAAAAGTCACAGCAAAAACAGCATATCAGATAGAATGCATAGTATACCTAATACCCATTCCAATTAGTTCTAAAATCCTTGATGTCTAAGTAAGAAAGATAAAGATGAAGAATTCTATGTTCTTAGAGGAATCAAAGTTAGAAAAATGTTAGAGATTGTACCAAATGCCCTATGCATATTTCTCACCCATACCTTTTTCTCTCATTTTTAGCAAGGGTAAACTCACAGCAATGTAGTTTTATGCTTCTTTTTAGAGTGGGCAGGTAAGGAAGTGGAGAAACTCTTGGGATGAGACTAATGATCTCTCTACCTAACTAGTCACTGTTAGGAAGACCTGTGTGGATTAGTCAGCCAGGACAGCATAGTTTTTCTGGTATTAACAACTCATGTCTTTTAGGAGCCTGGAACTGAGACAAATGTGGCTGAATTGCAGTTAATAATATCTGCCAAACTGGAATGGCTGTATTTTTAGTTTACACATAGCACAGGATGTTACAGCCCCACAAAATCAATACACACACACACACACACACACACACACATAAATACACACACACACATACACACACATACATATGGATTGGAGTTTTACACTGTTGACGTATCATTATCTTTCCTGTTCAGATAGAAATACTATAGGCAAAATAAATAGTGCTCCCACTTAAAAAGTCTGTATGCAAAGATATCCTTCATGATTGTCAAAGACTTTTTATTTGTTTTTTTACTGGTTAAACTATTCTTTTTGAAATCTAAGCTTTTGCTATTTGACTGCTGAATTTTTCCCCCAAAGTTTATTTAGTATACAACCTATTTCTCCTCTGTTTCTTCAATAGCTTTTTCTATTTTCATTTGTCATTTATGATTTGTGATATGTAATATTTTCAGTGAGAAATACTTCCCAAAGCAAATATATATATTTCCAATGTATAAAATAACGACGATTCTTTGCTATTCAGATACAAATCATTCTTTTGAAGAGGCAATTAGCACTTAGTTCAGTGACTTGGGATGTTGCAACTCTTTTGAGTTTTGTTTTAATTTTACTGCATTCAATCAAAGCACTACATATCTACAATGGACCAATACTGATCTAAACAAGAACTGTCTCAGGATTCTCAGTGAAAGTTTACTAATGAAGAATATTTAACAAAGGGTCATCCAACTATCTTTGTGAGGTCACAGAAATGTCATTTCCTTTATATTGACTCAATATAAAATCAATGTAGCTCAGTAGTCAATTGTATTCCAGTTGTGAAAAATTGTAAGGTTTCCTAACTCTTTTAAAACATTACAGAATATACTGGTATCATAGACGCAAATTGCTATTGATGTTTATGGTCATGTTTTATGCTGTAACAGCCATTCAAACTTAATATTTTAAATTATATTACTTGTATACCTACTTTTCAACTAGACAAATGATTTTATTGTTGGCTTTGGGCAACTGGTTACTACTAGTATAGTAACAATAAGGCACAGTATAGACATTTAAACTTTCTTTATCTGTGTGTTAAGCTTCATTTTATTTCAGAAAGATAAGGAGAGGATGGGGTAATTTCACCTGTTCTTTAAGTTCTGGGATATATGTGCAGAACGTGCAGGTTTGTTACATAGGTATACATGTGCCATGGTGGTTTGCTACACCTATCAACCTGTCATCTAGGTTTTAAGCCCTGCATGCATTAGGTATTTGTCCTAATGCTCTCCCTCTCCTTCGCCCCCTCATGCTCCCCCTCCCCTTCACCCCCACCCCTCAACAGGCCCTGGTGTGTGATGTTCCCCTCCCTGTGTCCATGTATTCTCATTATTCACTTCTCACTTAAGAGTAAGAACATGCAGAATTTGCCCTGTTCTTATTGTACAATAGGAGGAAAATATACTTGAACTAAGATTAGATATGAAACAATAATTGAACTGATGTGTTTAAAGATCAAATAAATGCTCAGCTTTAGGTACTGTTGAAATTAAATTAGAATTATTTTAAAAGTACCTCTGTGGTGGCCTAACTTCGTAATATAGAGCTGACTTGGTGCCATTAATGTAATCACAATTGATGGGCTAGACAAGGAACTACAAATGAAATATGTATGGATGGATGATCCAGCAAATAAAACACAACACGTCGTATGTCTGAGAGAAGTCTTTGAGGAGGAAAATTGATTTATATCAATTTTATTAAAATATTTTTGAAACCTGACAAATTGGTCCTGGAGACTGTAGTTGCAGTGAAGTTAACGGCCAAAAGGCAGGAAAATGTTATAAAATGAACATTACATTTTTGTGCTTTGAATGCAGGGATTAATCTGGCCTAGGTAAGGGAAAATAGTTTGAGAGAAGATAATTTTCAGAGTTGACTCAGTGTCAACTATTTTGTACGATGGCAAAGCAATTATTCCCTTCAACATCCTTGTGCCACATTTGTAGTTAGATGATGAAAACTGTGTCTTAAATTAATGGGAGCTAAATTATGTATGGAAAAGGAAGGCTGTCTTCCAACAGAGGGGGATATTTAAGTGTCTCAGAGACTTATTTTCTTCAGAGTTGTGCATTTATGCTACTTTCATGCTCTTCATAGAATTGGTCTTCAAAAACGTGGTTGCTTTGTTAATCTTATTTAGCTGTTTGGATAAATATTTGCTGAAATAAAATCAACACGGGCCAGTCCTTGTTCTGGGGATATCCAGTGGTTCCTACCTATAGGGGTTCCCATTATTGTATAGATACCACTTATTAGCAGATAACTTTAAACCTATGTGTATATATATTTATTCATTTCCCTACTGTGCTATTTTTTCACTTCCATTCATTGTCTCCGTTTCTGCTACTCTTCATCTCTATTAAAAGTACTACAGTCAAGCTTTCATTTCTATCATTCCACTGAAGCTGCCTTGTCAAGCTCATCAGTAGTTTCTGTATTGATATAACCATTGGTCAATTTAAAAATGTCCTTTTAATTTTTCTGTCATTGGTTTTTGACCAAGTTGGTCACTTCCTCCACCTTCACTTGCCTTTCAGCAAACCACCATACTCTCTTGGTTTTGTTCTTAGCTCACTGGTTGTGCCTTTTCAATCTCCTTTACTTTTCCTATTTCCCCTTAAGCAGGCTCTGTCCTTACCTGCCTTCCCTTCTCTATTTAATGTATGTGTTTGGTGATCTCATTTAGTCCTGTGGCTTTAAAGATCATCTATGTGCCAATGATGCTCAGTGTTTTTCCAGTCTAGCTCACTCTGTAACTGCAAATACGCAGCTCCCTATTCAACATCTCCACTTGGATGTCTGATAGATAGCTCCAACTCAACAAACCCAAGGTCTTCCCCACCCCTGAGAACTATTATATTATAGCTTTTCCTTCTCAGTTGGGGGCAATGCTTTTAGTTTCTCATACTGAAAACACTAGAGAGATCCCTGACTTTAAAAAATTCACCATATTGTATTCATCAGGATATATTATTAACTATACCTTTTAAACATAGCCAAATTCTTATCACTTTTTGCCAGCCTAACTGCTACTATCTAAGTTAAAACCACAATTATCTTGTACTTGAATAATTGTAATAACCATATAATTGGTTTCCCTTATTCCAATATTGTTATAAATATATTCTCTTCTCAACAAAGTATCCAGGTAGTCCTATAAAAACTTGAATCAGATTATATCAGGACATATCACTATTTTGCTTAAAACTTATCCATGGGTTGCATATTACATTCAAAACGAGGTGTAAACTGCTCCAATGACATGTGAAACCTTGTGTAACCTTGCTACTTATTTGTCTCACCTCGTCTCTAATTACTGTTTCTCAGCCCCATAATTGGCAATTCTTCCAAGCATGTTGGCCTTATTATTTCTTAATTATATCAGGAATCCTTCTACCTTACATTTTTTGCATGAACTGTTCCATAAAGAGGGAAACAAAGAGTTTTGTTATGAATGTTGGATGCATTGAGAATGATTGTAATAAGAAAGAGCTGAAGATGCTAATGGGTGATTGGAGTAGTGGAAAATTGATTACCTTGGGTGATAATTAAATTGATAATTTTTAAGGGAAGGAAATACTTATTTCTCCAAACTGAATGCAACCCAATGTAATTGCTTGCAAGAAGTACATGAGAAAACACTGTGCAAAATTTTAGTAAGCAGCTTAAATTTAGGTTTCTGAGTATTTAATATATTTGTTTTAGAGCTGTATTTGATTTAGAATTCTGAGACTAATATGAGACACCATAGCCTTCTAGAGTTTTTACTGTAGGGGCACAAATGCTCATCTCTTTTGTCTTCTATACATCAATAACTTCATATTTTCCTGACATCTAGTTAAAGAACAAGACTGAAAGTTTGCATACGCTTGCCTTCTGTATTAGTCAATTTTCATGCTGCTGATAAAGACATACCCAAGACTGGGCAATTTACAAAAGAAAGAGGTTTAATGGACTCACAGTTCCAGGTAGTGGGGGAGGCTTCACAATCACGGCAGAAGGTGAAAGGCGAGTCTCACTTGGTGGCAAACAATAGAAGAGAGCTTGTGCAGAAAAACTTCCCTTTATAAAACTATCAGATCTCATGAGGCTTATTCTCTGTCACAAGAATAGCATGAGAAAGACCCACCCTCATGATTCAGTTATTTCCCACTGACTTCCTCCCACAACATGTGGGAATTATGGGATCTACAAGATGAGATTTAGATGGGGACACAGCCAAACCATATCACCTTGCTTCCTCCTCAGACTCTAAAGAAATTGCAGTGAACTTCATGGTTAGTTAGACTCAGAACATCTGCCTGCATCCACAATTCAGCCTAAGACATTTGTTAGCTCTCTATGGTGAACTGTGTCATAGCAGGATCCATGAGGAGATATATATATATATATATATATATATATATATACACACATATATATATGTATGTATATGTATATATGTGTATGTGTGTATATATATATATATATTTGTATGTATGTATATATATATTTGTGTATATATATATACATATATATATGTGTGTATATATATATTTGTATGTATGTGTGTATATATATATTTGTATGTATATACTCACAGGTGTGTGTGTGTGTGTGTGTGTGTGTGTAACTTATACCTCTATTGCCTAAGTTGAAGTGCCTAAGTTGAAGACACTTGTGCAATCCATTCAACATATACTACCACCTGTGGAAATTGACAAGTGCCAGGTTCTCTGGGAGGTTTGTCAGCTAGTTAGGTATTGAAACTACTGTCCTGTCCCGTTCTCTAAGTCTAAATTTAGCTCAACTTCATTGATCAGGAACTGACACTGTGAAACAGGGTGTTTCCAAACTGCCATTTTGTCTGTTTTAGAACCCTAGACAGCAGTTGTGTACTGGCAACTAACTACAGCATCAGACCAATTTTGTCTCTACATGCACTGTGCATAAAAAGTGGAAATGTAAGTTTTCAGTCTGAGAAGTTCAGCCATTTGTATCCATTTATACACGAACCCGATTATGACTTGCTAAAGATTCTAAGGAGAAACTTTATGAAATAGGACTGATGTTCTAGAATAATGTTTTCTATGTTCAAGGAAAAGTTGTTCTTTTAAGTAAATAATTAGCTTGCTGTGTCTGAATTTTAAGGCAACTGGTCTATAAGTGAGTCACAGAAGCGTTGTTGGCTAGAACTTTATTTTCTTTAGGTTTTATTATTTTTAAAAAATGAGAATAGGAATCCAAAATGCTATTAGATTTTTCCTCCTTTTATAGTTGAGGAAAACAGCATTGAGTCCACCTAAAAAATAAATCACATTTGCTTTGGATAGGTACCATATTCACTAACTGCAGCAGGATTATTGCTGTGTTTTGCTTTTCTACCAATTTAGAGTAGTCTCTACATCTCACACCGTAGAGAGACTAACACTAGGCTAAATGCCTTGCCAAAATGCAGACAATGAATTGGCAAAGGCAGTCGCTTTTCAGAGCTCTTTCACCTTGATTTTGAATGTTCTGTCAATGTCCAAGTGATGATGACCTAAACAGTCCTAAGCTCTTTTCCTAGACTACATTGAGAATTCTGATGCCAGCTCAAGAAGAAAAGTAGAAACACTTCAAAACACATATTATCTTGTACATTTTCTCATAACTATTTGTTCTCAATTATTTTTATTATAGAAGCCTGGTCTAAACGAGAGGGACCCAATATTAAGTCATTTTTTTTAAGATAAGAATATTTTTACCCTTTAGGAATTGACATGACTTTCATTTCTTTCACAGAAGTTTCCTGAACAAAGAAAACAAACAAAGCAAAACAAAACAGAAAAACCACAGTGCTCCTATTTTTTATTCACAATGAAAACTTATTTCTTATCTTATTTGTCCAATCTAGAGCATATTAACTGCTGATTCCCTTTGACCATACTACAGTGTCTCTTGAATTACCTTGAGCCTTATCATCACCTGCAAATTCTGCTTCACAAAATTTTCTCTTTCTTTGTACCCCAGCAACCCCCAAGAAACAAGGAAGCACTTATTCTTCCCAGGACTTCCATCTTCTGACTTGCTTTTCTTACTTTACTGTCTTTCTATGTCCTCTTCTCCACTTGAGTTACCACCTCCTTGCCCCTGACTCTTGCCGCTACCTTTCCTTCCCTCCTGAGATCCAGATAAGTATTTCTGACTATCTGCTATGTATTTCATATAGGTGCCCCACAGACATGTCAAACTCATGTCCAAATCTGAACTCATCATATATTTTTAGTTTTTATTTTTAAGTTCTAGGGTACACGTGTAGGACCTGCAGGTTTGTTACATAGGTAAACATGTGCCATGGTGGCTTGCTGCATCAACTAACCCATCACCTAGGTATTAAACCCAGATTAATTAGCTCTTCTTCCTAATGCTCTCCATCCCCTCTCCCCACCCACTGGCAGGCCCCAGTGTGTGTTGTTCCCCTCCCTGGGTCCATGTCTTTTCATTGTTCAGCTCCCACTTATAAGTGAGAACTTGTGGTGTTTGTTTTTCTCTTCCTGTGTTATGAGCTCATCATATTTTACCCTAACCTATTATTCCTGCAGTCTGCCTTGTTTAATTATGTCACCATCCATATGGTAACCTAAACTAGGCTAGGCTCCTGAAACCACACAGAATATTTCCTTTACCTTACCTAACCTAAAACATGTCACCACATTCAAATTATTCTTAACTCTTAACTGTTTCCAGAATTCACCTGCTTCTGCTCATCTAAACTCCTCCTGACTTAGTTCTGCGTATAATAAAATTTCAGTAAGGTAAGGTAATAATCACACAAGTTGTTTTTGGTCACTTGTCCTAACTCATTCCAGTCTATAATCTGCTTAGTCAGAAAAACCATCTTACTAAATAAAGTGCAAACTGAATATTCAGTCCCTTATTTAAGCTTATCTTATAAATTACAAGCTCCTTAGAAAGGCATCCATAAGTTCCCTATTTCACCAATCTCATCGTCCAGCCTTTCTTCTTATGCACACAAGATTTGAGCTGAATCAAAACTTCCTGGATCAGCGTCAATCATTCAACAGCTCTTCAGTTTCATATACCTTATTCCCAGTAGTTGAAATACCTTTACTATGAGATCTTATTCTTATCTACCAGAAAAATGCTTACTTATCTTTGGATGCTCAGCCCAGGCATCTTAGCTCTAGGAAGATTTCTTTGAACTAAGTTGTCTTTTTCATATTTTCTTTTCATATCTTATTGTAGCATTAAATTCACTCACTCGTGTATTGTTTTATTTAACTCAACAAGTATTTAATGAATATCTATAATGCATTTGCCCATGTGGTATTTGTGAGGAATTCAGAAATAAAAATATATTGTCTCTAATCTCAAGATGTTCATAGCTGAGGAGAAAACAGTCCTGGAAACAAAAAATAACAAAGTAATATCAACAGTCTGTAAGGTTTTATTTGAAATAGTGTGATGAGAGATAAAGGTTATAGGTGTTTTAGTCAGGATCCATGCAAAATAACAGTAACCACTCTGCATATTTAAATAGATGGAAATTAAAGGCAGGAAATTTTTACACTGTTGGTGGAAAAACTTAAAAGTAAATAATAGATGGTGAAGCAACATAGAGATTATCCACAATGGGAAGGCATTCACCTCCAGGCTGGAGACAAAAAGGGAAAACACTGGAGTACTGGAGGGCAGTTTGTCCTCTGACAGACACTAGAGTACTGGCGGGCAGTTTATCCTCTGACAGCTAGAGCCATGGATCCAGCAGTGGCCAGAGGTGCTGACTAACGTAGGGATGAAGAAGGATGAAGTCACTGCTTCCTGCTGTTTTTACTCAGTCAGAAGTCCATGGATATAGGAGCTTCAAACCTTGATTTTCTCATTTATCACATGGGCAGTTAATACTTGATGAACTAATTTGATTAATTAGTGATTATGAAGATGAAATAGCTTGTAGTGCACAGGGAAAAGTCAGTATTCTTTGAATGATAGATAATATGATCAAATTTCATATATTCAAGTTTAAATGTCAAAAGGATTTCAAAAGTTGGTATTTATTGGTCTGTCTGCTTACCTTTGTGGTTCTCACACCTAGCAGAGTATCTGAATAATTACACATAATAATTGTTATTTGTTCATTTAATCCATAAAATTTACATCTATAGGTGGTAACTGAGTTGTTAAGGATAGACAATGCATTCTTACCTCATGATTTAGAGGGTCTATTTAGATTTCTTGATGGGAGAGCACTTGGTCCCACCCCTGTCCTATCTCCATCTTTTATAGTTTCTTACTGCTTCACTCAAAAAGTGAAAGAAGAAAAAAATATGTCATTCTGAATTAAAATCTTCTGCAGTGTTTGCTGTTCCTACACAGACTCAAGTTTTCCTGACTCAGAAACTTCAGCTGAACCCTGAGAAGACAGGGATCGCTGAGCAAGCAGCAAAGAGAATTCCGTGCCCTCTGGGCATGATGCATTCATCCATTAAAGAGGAGAAGGAAAAACTTGCAAATCACCTTGTAGGGAGACATGTAAATTGACTAGGACAAGTTAATTTTTTTGTTCCTTTTTTTATAAATGATTCTTTTAAGATGATTATTCAAATAGGTAGACATAATTAATCATTCCATAATTGATGAAATGGATCAGTCTTTTAAAAGGTTTTTGACCAGCCCTACATTTATGTAGCACATAGGCACTTCCTTCTGTAAAATGAGAGGCAGTTTAAATTCATGTTCACAAAAATTCTTGGCAATTACAATACTGTAATATCAGATTACCTGGTCACTTATGGGTAGTCATTTTCTATTGCATTTTGGATGCAAATCTGGTGACAGCAGTTTAAAATAAAAAATACATTTGCAAAGTTTTGGCCAACATTATTGGGTATTGCATATAAAAGAGATGCTACAAGAGAATTTTCCTAGCTCTCTTGGTCTTGGATAGTATTCCTCAGTAATCATAAGGAGAAAGACCTCCTATCAAGTAAAATTGATCTATCTGTGCATATTTCTCAGAATAGCACTATTCCTCTTCTCTCTGAGATGTTAACAGGGTAAAAATAATTGCATTCAAACCCAAACTAGGAAAAGTTTTCATCAACTGACCTTCACGAAAGAAAAAGTATAAAGGCTATACTTGAGAGGGAAGGAGAATTATGTCAACTAGCTCTTCTGCCGTGAGAAAGGAATAGCAAGCAAAGATAGTAGTAACTATGTAGGTAAATCTAAAGTAATGGTGTATTAACTATTAATGATGTTTCATTTGTTGGGTTAAAGGAACAGAACTGACAGAAAATATTAAATATTAATGTATGTCATGGTAGATTCTGTGGTTGTCCTGCACAAACCATGTAAGTGGTCCTGTAGTAGCTGAGAAAGGCAGTGCACAGAGGGAAGGACTAGATCTTAATGAGGACTAGGTCTTACATAACACAAAAATTAAATGCCAAACTTTCATTCTATTCAATATTTTTCATGTAAGCATTTTAAAAACACACTTGGGGGCATGGTTGGCATAAGATGTTGTAGGGAAATGCAGTGAACTATAGTACATGATTCTTATATTCAAAGAAATTATCTTTAGTTAGTGGATGAGATGATAGATACCAGAAAGAATAAATAAACATTAGAACTTTTTTGTTTGTTTGTTTCCCTGAGACAAAGTGTTGCTTTGTTGCCCAGGCTAGAGTGCAATGCTGCCATCTCAGCTCACTGCAACATTCCCCTCCAGGCTCAAGTGATTCTCTTGCCTTAGCCTCCTGAGTAGCTGGGACTGCAGGGCACCATTATATCTGGCTAATTTTTGTATTTTCGGTAGAGATAGAGTTTCGTCATTTTGACCAAGCTGGTCTCAAACTCCTGACCTCAGGTGATCCACCCGCCTTGGCCTCCCAAAGTGCCTGGATTACACGTGTGAGCCACTGTGCCTGACCAACACTAGAACTTTTAATATACGCATTTCAAAATAATTATGGAAGCATTTTTATAAGACTATATAACATCATCAAATATGACATGTATCACCTGGCACAGACCTAGTAACATTACCTCAATAAGCATTTGTTGCATGAGAGGTACACAAACTATTATTAGAGATCAGATAAAAGTCACTATGGAAACTGGATAACTCGGGAAGTCTCATGGAAACTAGTTTTAGTTGAGAAGTGGGAATTGAAATGTTGTTTTTGAACAATGGGAGAAAAGGAAAGAAAAAGCATTCTAGATGAATGGAATAGTGTTAACAAAATGAGGGAAACAGGAAAGCAAATCTAAATATGTGTTATTTTTACTGAATCCCTTAGACATTATGTATATTTATTTTATTTTATTTTATTTTATTTTATTTTGTTTTGAGATGGCGTCTCACTTTGTCACCCAGGCAGGAGTACAGTGGCGTGATCTCGGCTTCCTGCAAACTCCGTGTCCTGAGTTCAAGCGATTCTCCTGCCTCAGACTGCTCAGTAGCTGGGACTACAGTCATGTACCACCACACCTGGCAAATTTTTGTACATTTTGGTGGAGACAGGTATTTGCTATGTTGGTCAGCCTGGTCTTGAACTCTTGACCTCAAGTGATCTGCCTGCCTCAGCCTCCCAGAGTGCTGGGATTACAGGTGTGAGCCACTGTGGCTGGCCACGTTGTGTTATTTTGAATGAAGACTTATATAAAAGAGGACTTTGGTGAAATAATATAGTCATCCAATAACCTCCAGGAAGTACAACCATGGTAAAAGAGTGGTTACATCCAGGAGGTAGAAGAGGGGTAAGAAAAGTAGGTTACCCCCTAAGAAAGGAAATACCTCCTGGGAGAACCAGCAGTGTTCAGCAAGGACGAGACTTGGTTTATTATCCAGAGGTGACTGAGGAATAGCTACAAGCGAACTAGTTAATTCTAGAGTGGTCACAACTATAATGGACAACATTGCAGGTACCTGGGAAACTTCTTTAATGGGAAAGATTAGAGATATTTTGGCGTCTTTCCAAGATGCCATACTTGCCATGTGTAATTGATATTAGCTTTTTTGAGAAAATCATGGCAATGAAGAGATTCATTTGCCGTAGAGTTTAGAAAAAATAGTATAGAAGTCAGCATTGAGGAATAAGTTTAGCAGAATTTTGAATTTACGCAATTATGGACTTATCAATAACAAAAATATATTCTATTCTCTCTTCAAGAAATAGAATAATTTCCATCATCAAAAAAAAAATCTCTCATCAGGCGTTATCAAGATTCACCATTGGACTCATTCATACCTATCTGTATCAAGATTTGGAAGATGCTCATTCCAGGGCTTGCTTTAGAATTATAGGCATTTTTCATCACCCACTGGCTGATTTGGAGACCTAGCCAATGATGCTCTACATCTCTTATCTTTTTTTTCAGCCTCCTTAGTTCAAATTGTGTGAATAATCTTGTACAGTTATTTCACAAACTGTAAGTGAATTCTTTTTTTAAAGCTTCATACATCCTTAAATTATGGTAATGAGGTAGATAGTTCAGGATAAATTCATTCTTTTTCTCATGACTGCTATTTAAAATAGGCACAAAAGAGGAGGCATTTAATATATATTTGTTGAAGGGATAAATGAAATGTAAATACTTCAGTCTAACTTGGTTAACATACCCAACAGAGTCACTAAGGAAAACTGAATTTATTGCTTTTCTTTGTGTTCCTGTCATCTCTGCAAAAACCTTATTTGAGACTGCTTTGAATTTGGGAACATATTGGCGTGTAGTCTCCAAACTAGTACTCGCAAAATACTCTAGGCTGAATAACTTCTATTGTCAAAAGGTCCAGGATGGACAAGCAATTTTTTTTTCTTTTTTTTATTATGCTTTAAGTTCTAGGGTACACATACAGAACGTGCAGGTTTGTTACATAGGTATACACGTGCCATGATGGTTTGCTGCATCCATGCCCCCCATCATCTACGTTAGGTATTTCTCCTAATGTTAGCCTTCCCCAATCCCCCCACCTCCCACTATCCCTGCCCTACCCCTCCCAACCTCCTGACAGGCCCTGGTGTGTGATGTTTCCCTCCCTGTGTCCATGTGTTCTCATTGTTCAACACCCACTTACGAGTGAGAACATGTGGTGTTTGATTTTCTGTTCTTGTGTCAGTTTGCTGAGAATGATGGTTTCCAGCTTTATCCATGTTTCTGCAAAGGACATGAACTCATCCTTTTTTATGGCTGCACAGTATTCCATAGTGTGTATGTGCCACATTTTCTTTATCCAGTCTATCATTGATTGGCAATTTCTCAAGGATCTAGAAATAGAAATGCCATTTGACCCAGCAATTCCATTACTGGATATATACCCAAAGGATTATAAATCATTCTATTATAAAGACACATGCACACATATGTTTACTGTGGCACTGTTCTCAATAGCAAATACTTGGAACCAACCCAAATTAAGTAGTTTTCTTTAAAAAATATGTATCTTTGAAGTTAAGTTACAATAAGAGAGCAGAAAAGAATTCAAATTCTCATATATATGTTTTGTATTTAAAAAAAAAGCCATTCTGTTTGTGACCAGTTTTTTTAATAACTTACAACTTTTATGAGGACAGGAAAATAGATAATGTATCCAACATGTATAATTATATAGGTGAATTCTGCAAGGCCAATTTTGTGTTCTGCAATAAACTATCCATAGGTGCCTGCTTACTGATGAGCAGTAGGCATTCAACATCTACTTTCTGAATTAATTTGTATTTTGATGTGAAAGTAATTAGGCTGCTTTACATTTACAATTATTACAGTGTATTATTTTGTAATTTAAATAATCAGTCTCCATTCCAAGTGAAAACAGTCTTTTCCAATACTGAGCTTCTAAGACGACACTACCAGTTCACTAAGAATACACACTTAAAACATTGTACGGTTACAAGCTACTTGAATTGATAGTTTACAAATTGTATTCTGTTGAAGTAATAAATGGATGGGTTAGTGTTTCAAGCATGTGCACACTCAGGGTCTTCCCTGCCAGCACACACTCCCTGGTCCTACACTCCTGATATCTCTCATCAGGTATTACCAATATTCAGCATTAGCCTCAGTTGTTCCAGTGTCACATCACTTGTATCAAGACTTGGAAGATGCCCATTCCTGGGCTTGTCTTAGAATTATAGGCATTTAGATATTCTGATTTAAAAATGTAATCTCACAAATTGTGAGGATCAGATAAACAATTGTGTTATAGCAATTTTAAACTGATAACCCATTATTAGGAACATGTTTTGTTGGAATATGAAATATTTCATAAACACTTAAAAACACCTTTAACCTAGGGCATAATTGTCACTGCTCAAATAGTTCTATTTTGAGTGTTGAACTTTGAGAGTTAATAAGTATATTGTATATGACAAGAAAAATATCTATTTTGGCACTGAAACTTACCTTTTACCAAGTAGGCCCAATTAAGATTTCACACCGCCTCCCACAAAATCAGTTCAAAGTAAATGAAGATGTATTTATGTTCATTAATACCTTTAAAATTATAAATAAATTAGTATTATTGGTCTGTTAGAGCTAAATAATTTTTATTTTAGCGATACTTGGAAAACATTAATATTGAATAATTTTCATGTTCTTCCTAATTATATATATATTAATTTTTAAAGTATATCATCTTTATTTTTAAAAGTAGGATTCTGTCTTATCAGTGATGATGAAGTTGATGATTATATAAGAAATGGTCTTTAGTTTACTCTGAACCTTTCTAAGTACTTTATAACCAATAACTCATTTGTAACCACAACTCCATATACCAATACTATTATAATCTCCTGCTTACAAATGAAGAAACTGAGGATTAAAGAAGTTTAATATCCTTCCCAAGATCAAAGAGTTGCAAAGCTGGGATATGCTGGAACTGGAATTTCATATTTGGCCAGACTCTGGAACCTGTGCTCTTATTCACTATGAGCTTGTATATCAGAACTAATGAAATATGTGTTTAGCCAGAAAATATAAAAATAAACGTAGTAGAAAGTATGCAGTGCCTTGGTAGTAACATCTTTCTATCTCCCAACTCTCTCTCCGTCCCTCTCTTACTCTCTGTATCTCCTTCCTTCCAACCCTCCTTCTCTTCCTTTATCCTTTCTTCCCTCCTCAACCTTTAAAAATAATAAATACATTTGCATATGGATATGCCTGTTTAAACCAGTGGTTCTCAACTAGGGGTGACTTTGCCACTCAAAAAACATTTGGCAATATCTAGAGCTATTTTTGCTTGTCGTATCTGGGGTGATGAAACTGACATCTAGAGGGTCGAAGTAAGGAATACCACTAAACATCCTACAATACACAGGGTAACTCTAACAACAGGTAATTATCTGGTCTCAAATATCAGTAGTGAATTTGAGAAATACTGGTTTAAATTAAGTAAATGATCACATAATTTCCAGAAACAAAATGTACATTTGTCCATATCCTCCCTGCAAATGTTATTCTATTTAACTTGAAACAAAATATGTGTATTTTTGATCAAAAATGAGTCTACATATGTGATATTTCATAATTAATGCAGGTCTATTTATTTAAATTAACTCTGTACTTTTTTTCTTGCACATACATCTTGGTCAAAAAGATCACTGCTTTCTCTGACCCTTGTTGCCAACATAATCAGAATATGTAGGGAGGGCAAAGTAGAGTTAGAAAGATATTGAGAAGAAAGAGAAGCCAAATGCCAATGGAATCTGAAATACAAAAAAGGTAAGGTTTGGTAGGGGTCACTTAGGATTGATCAAACATCAATTCCAAACACAGTTTCTTATATAGTATAATATTTAAATATATTTGTGTACTCCAAAAATTACTCACATTTGCATGCAGCTTCCCAAATGCCAATTTCAGTATCATAACATTGTAATTGAAATTACATGCTGGAAAATTTCATAAATGTGCTATGCAATGGTGGGCTTCACAAGATAATCAAGCAAAAGTTCAGAATTTATAGAGCAGATTAGTTTTAATACATTTCTGTTTATCTTTCCAACTAGAAAAAAAAGAATATCTTGCCAAGTAATACGCTACTTGATTTAACAAAAAATGTAATGGCACTTAAAATTAAGGAAAGGAAGATTTCACAGTTGCGTTAATTACCATGTAAATGTTACCTATGGTATGTCATTTAAATCCACAAATGATTAACAAAGGTTCTTAGAGCATATTGCTCTAAGGAAAGTTTAGCAGCCTTGTTTAATAAATTGAATAGCTTCAAAATTCAAAGCAGCTTGAAAAGCCTAAACGCTTTTTTTTTTTTTTGAGATGAAGTCTCCATCACCCAAGCTGGAGTGCAGTGGCGCAATCTCGGCTAACTGCAACCTCCACCTCCGGGGTTCAAGCAAAAGCAATTCTTCTCCTGCCTCAGCCTCCCAAGTAGCTGGGATTAAAGGCAATGCCACCATGCCTGGCTAATTTTTGTGTTTTTAGTACAGACTGTGTTTTGCCATGTTGGCCAGGCTGGTCCTGAACTCCTGACCTCAGGTGATCCACCCATCTCAGCTTCCAAAAGTGCTAAGATTACAGGTGTGAGCCACTGTGCCTGCCTGCCCAAATGCTTCCTGAACATATGAAGATGGAAACTTCTTAAGAATATGTGAGGATTAAAATATACCTTTCAGAAAACAGTAGTATATTGTCCACTGTTTTTCACATAAATTTTTGTTATTTATTAGATCCCTTATATTACAAAAATAAATCTTTTGAAAAAGTAAGATATATCAGAAGCCTTAACTTTTATTTTCTCATAAAGTATATTTTGCTATTTGTTGTATTTATGAAATACTGACTTTTCCACATATACTTGTATTTAAAGCATCTTATTACACAGAGGGTTGCAATCAGCTACTCATTCTCTGTTTGGTAAAGTGTACAATTTGGAAATGAAAAAGGAAAAGCATTTCCAGTCTTTTCATGAAATTTGTTATTAGAAACTACAACAGTATAGACAGTTTTTGTAATATCTTTTTCCAAAGACTCAAAATTTGGGTAGAGTCACATGTACCTGCAAATTTAGGGTAATTGCTCCTGGGTGATGTTTTAAGAGCTCTTTTGACACTATCGTTTTTACTTAGGCAGAGATAAAATTTATAGATTGAATGTCATAGAAACAAGTTGAAAACCTTGATTAACCAGATTTGCATGTCCTGATAAATTGATTTCTCTGGTCAACACACTGTTGTTACCTGAAGAAGTCTCTCATTTCAACTTACGTTATTGAAAATCTTTCAAGACTGTAGAGTTCAGTGTCCCTGGTTTCATAATGAGACTGCACTACAAAAAGTGACTCTCTCCTTGTTAACTCATCCTCTTGAAATGTTCCAGGTTAATTAGTCTATACATCAGCTCCAGCATAGAATATTACAGGTGTATAATGTGCAAAGACTAGAAATGATCAGTCATTGGTCTACTTTTTCAAACCAAAATTCCTGATGTGAGCATTTTTGAAAAGAAAACACCAAAACCATTTGTCTTATTCTCTTGAAATATAAAGCAAAAAAAAAATAGATTTAGTAAAATTGAGACTCTGATAGTTGGGCTACAAGTATTTGTGGTTTAAATTGCTTCCAAGTTACTGACATCCCTTTGGGATCAGTGGAAAGATAGTAATGCCAAGCAGGTATTTCCATAATAGAACCTAGGGCTTCTCAACCTCACACTATTGACATTTTGGATCAGATAAGTTTTTGTTATGAGACAGAGTCTGGGGTTGAGGGAGGGTGGCTATCCTGTGTTTGTACAGTGTTTAATAGCATCCCTGTGGCACTGCTGTTCCTTCAGTATGACAACCAAAAATTGTCTTCCATCATTGCCAAATGTGTGTGTGGTGGAGGGATGGGATTAAAGTTGCCCCTTTTGAGAACCACTGCTGCAACTTGTTAAAATCAAACATAACTTTTTACAAAATCAGATTTAGAGACCCAATGCATTCTTCAAATGACTCTCTTTATTGTTACAGATTTGTGATGAGAGAAAATGGGAAAGCATAATGCTTCAGTTAACCCAGTTGGAGATTTAGTTCCACTGTTAAAAGTATAGAAATAGGCCCATCCGAATGCAGGCAGGGAAAGCTACTGCACAGTAGAAGTAACTGTTACAGCAATATTAGGTTGAAAGAGAAGATCAGAGTGTTAGCCCCTTTGCAGTCCATTTTAGACAGGTCGTGCCCAGCCCTCGCATGTGGTTCTTCCTACCGGGATACCCTGGTTGCTGCTGAAGGAGCTGGGCCCCCTCGGAGCCTCTCTCTGGCCCCAGCAGTGGAAATGGCTCCTCTGTGGTCCACAGGGCAGGGCAGGGTGTGGCCATTTTCAACTAGGAGTTCAGTGAGGAGGAAGTCCACATGGGCACTGTCAGGTCAGGGGCTTCCAGAGGTGCCAGGAGAAGTGAGGTACTGCAGACTGAGTCCTCTAAATAGCCAGCCCTCTCAGTAAGAAAACATTTCTTTTAGTCCCTGGAGCAGGAGGGCCGGGCTGGGCACAAATCCTGCCTTTGTCATTCCCCGACTTGGCTGAAACCACTCAGTCCGGCTCTGCTTCTGTGTAAAATGGTGCCAAAGATTCCCATGCCACAGGGAGGGGACTCAGGGGCAAATAATATATGTGATATGACCTGTTATTTTCACCGTGCCCTGTAAGGGATTAACGTTGTTGTTGCTGTTATGTGTTGTCGACCAGCATAGTGTGTCCCTAGCATGAGTTTCATGTGGAGAAGACAGGGTTGGCCTTTTTGTCTCTTTTTAGTGCCATTATCTCGCGCTTTTTTTCATAATAGTCATCCTCCAGGGTACTGAGGTTGGAAATCTAAATCCCAACCTGGATAACTGCAAATATTTCTTATTAACCCTCCACTTATTCCTGTCACACAACAGGAGATACGATCTTGGCCTCTGATGTAGGGAAATTGAGGCATAGAAAAATTGGCTTTGTTATCAGAAATAAGGTTGAAAGTTATTGCAGACAGTAGCTCTAGATTTTCAAAAGGGAGATATGAAAGCATTCAAATTAACTCAGGAGACAGTTTAAAGATCAAAGGAGCCAATTCGTCTGTGATCCAAGATCATATCCTGTTGTTTTTCTCTGAGTGAGTTTGATTTAGGTCCTTATAAAACAAGCTTTAGTTGTTAACACATTGTTTAATAAAAACAAAAATTTCCTCAAAAAGAGTTTTAGACACCTTATCTGGACACAGTTGAATTAAAGCAAGAAACTAAGGTTTGTTATTAAACTTCTACAGTCACTCAGACTTCCTTGGTTAAAAAACATCTTTCATTACTACGTGGATTATTTTCAGTATTCAGTACTACTCATCAAGGTTATGTGTGTGTGAGTTTTCCTTTGAGTCATACATTCCTTGACTTTTTACAGAAGACTGAACACAGAAAAGGGACTTAATTAACTGGTAAGTCCTTATACTGATTAACTGCACCTATATTGTGATCTCAGTTGAAGCTACATTTCTATTGACCTACTATACCAAGGCATTGATTTAAAAGTGAGCCATGTAGCTAGCTGTATAATTAGATTAAAAGTGTATAATTATACAGAGCAATAGCTGTGGTTTTATGTGTTATTATTTATAACTCTAGTATCAAATTATTATAAATTAGATTTTTTAAAAATTATTAATTTGCTTCAATTATGTTTAGTTATTGATTCTAGTTCTAAAGTGGCATGATAAGGGATATCTGCCAAAATTGTAAGAGAAATTCATTTCACTTCAGAAACAAGTAGATTTAAAGATTCTTCCTTGTTACCTTCTGTGAACACTGCAAGAAAACTGTTAAAAAATTATGCTATGGAAAGTTTGTGCTAAAGCACACGAACTTCTTACATTTAGTATGTTCCCATGTAGTACATAATAAATTACTTCATGGCTCATAATATAGGGAAGCTGATGTAAGAAAAAATCCACTTCACTCTTAAGGCAAAATAATTAGAAATCTTAACCTATTTAAACATTACATTGTTTTGCTGTATCAGTTGTTTTTCAGGTTTATAGAATTTTATGAACATTATATAAAATGATTGAAATTCTAAATTCCAATTTTTCAAACATTCTAAAAGTACTATACAATTTGTTCATACCACTCAACATAAAGATTGAAATGCTATTAGCATAAATTTAGGAAGGCTCTGTTAAATCCCATCTTTTATCCTAAAATATGTTCTTTCAAAGATATTAAACATATGTCTAACAGTTCTTGACTAGGTCCTTTACTTGCCTGTACACTAAAATCTTAGCTCCCATTTTTAATTGTTCTGTAATCCAGAACTAGTTCCTGTTTCTCTGACTCTTCCTTTTCTCAGCTCAGTTTAATACCTAGGCTTTCATTGTGGGCACTGCTGATTCATCATGGTGATCTGGCTGTTTCTTTTGGTTCTCATCCCAGAATAAATCTTATGCCATATTATAGGAGTACCTATGTTCCTGAAAGAACTCTAACTTCATATTCAGTACTAAATATTGCACCTGTTCCCAGCATAAGACATGCCATCTATTCCCCTTTTAGCTGTTCTTTCCTACATAGCTGTTCTCCAGGAACAGTCCTAAGAGAAAAACTGAAGGAAATAGAAGGCATGGAAGCCATTCTAACAAGTGGCAGGCATATGTGTAATTAGAAATAAAAAATGCATATATTCTAACCCTGGATCTGGAGTTAAACAGGACACAATCCTAGTTAAAATTTTCCAGGTATTCATTAAATTACATATGGATGAATGAATGAATGAATACATGAGTGAATGAATGAATACATGAGTGAATGAATGAATGGGTTATTGTGTTTCAAACACATATATACACATTACACGCATACAAACACCAATAAAGGTATATTGTAGTAAAACAGATACACAAAAAAATGAAATGAAGTCATAGATGAACAACCTCCATAAATAAGCATTGACTATCCTGATCTATTTAAATTCTCTACAGCGTTTATTCTGTACAGAAAAAGAAGATGCATAGCTCATTATTAAAAATCTACATTTAAATGTTAATTTAGAAATATCTACATGCTGTGGGAAATAGTTTAATTTAGATGCTTCACTTCCAAATATGTAATCAATGCACTCCTGCCATCCAGAATCCACATAATGAGAAGAATTTTATGTATGACTTGTAAAACTCAGATAACATAATATGTAAACAATTACTTGCATTTTAAATGCAAACTCATTAAGGACACATATAAACTCCAAGTAGTCTACCTTGCAGAAGGTCTTAGTTCCAATAGTTTACATATAAAAATCTGTAAAATATTTGTTTAGGATTTTGAATATGCTTGGCATGGGCATATTATTTTTTTTTTCTCCCCTTCTGCTTGAATACTTGTGACTAGAAAAAACAGCCTGCATTGAACTAGGATGCTGAAAAGACAATGCTACTTTTGTTTCTCATGATGATTCTCAATACCAATGCAGTTTTAAAAATACTATAACCCTGAGATTTCCCCCCCAGAATGATAATACAAAAATTAAACAAGAGCAATTTCAAAATAATTCAGCTTCTTTACTTATGGTTCTTACATCACAGAGGAGACTTTTAAGTCATAGAAACATTTTTAATTCATCTTTTCTTTTTCTTTTCTTTTCTTTTCTTTTTTTTTTTTTTGAGAAGGAGTCTTGCTCTGTTGCCAGGCTGGAATGCAATGGCACGATCCCGGCTCACTGCAACCTTCCTCTCCCAAGTTCAAGCGATTCCCCTACCTCAGCCTCCTGAGTAGCTGGGACTACAGGTGCTTGCCACCACACCTGACTAATTTCTTGTGTTTTATTAGAGACAGGGTTTCACTATGACCAGGATGGTCTCAATCTCCTGACCTTGTGATTCGCCAGCTTCTGCCTCCCAAAGTGCTGGGATTACAGGCTGTGAGCCACAGCGCCCGGCCCTAATTCATCTTTCCTGTCCATTTCCTTTCTCTTAAACAGCTAGCTCCTTATTAATTGCTTCACAATTATAATAAAAATTATTTTCCTTCCTTTGGTACTTTTATTTGTCCACCAGTCAAAATTATCCTCCTGATTCTTAATTACAAAATCTTCTAACAGAAACCCTTTTACAAGGCCTTCTTAGCAGAAACAGAAGTGGAAAGAATGGGAATATTCATATATTAATAATTTGCTTCTATTGTCATATGTATATCAGTGAGCTTTGATTTATGGTAATTTACTCTTCTTATGCTTAGCCAGGGGAGAAAGGTTTAAATAGCCTGAGTGTGCTTTAGTGATAGAGTATTAGTTTATTTAGACTCAGTAAAATGTGGGTCATTGATGCATCCATTTCCATTAATGGAAGTTAGCAACTGCTGCATATATCTCATAATTAGATTTACAGAGGTGCCAAGATGAGAAAGCCAGTGATGCAGCACAATATATTATTCTCATCCAAAAGGTGCTTTTCATTGTCTAAAGAGATAGATGCCATGTTCTGATAAGAACTAAGTGTGTCGCTTTACTTACTCATATAAATCATTCAATATGAAACGCTGCCAGTATAAATGGTTTACTTCCCTCCCACCTCCTCTATTTTGAACCGAAAAAGTTCCTCAGAGAGACTAAAACATTTATCTGCAAGCATCTAATTGGAAATTTATCCCAGACAGTATCTACTAGTAATTTTCAAGGTAGATTCAGAATCCAAGTAAAATAATAAATTTTTTTTAAGTGCGGTGGATTAAAAAAATATGTATCACCTGAGGAAGGCCAGACTTATGGAAGAGAGTTGGCAGACCCTCTCCCCAAGAAAAGAGTAATTTAACTGCTGAAAAGTTTTTAAAACCCAATCATGAAAAGGTATCTAGAAATTGTCCTAAGGGCATTAAGCAAATAGAGATATTTATTCAAGAAAACCTACAAAGTAAATGTTTGGACCCCTTAGTCAACATCTCTCCCATTTTTCCTACCTTGCAACCCCTGGCAACCATTCTACTCTCTGCTTCTGTGAGTTCACCTCTTGGATTGCATATATAATTGAGATTATGTAGTATTTGTCTTTCTATGTCTGGCTTATTTCACTTGGTAATAGAGATCTTAAGTGTCCTCGCCATACATTAGAAACAATGGTAACTATATATGGTGATGGATATGTTAGTTAATTTCATTGTGGTAATCATTTCATAATGTATATGTATGTACATATGTTAAATTATCATGTACACCTTGACTATATACAATTTTTGTTAATTATGCCTAAATTAAGCTGGGTAAATATTTTACTAAATTTTTGAAAGAACAGAAAGAATCTGTGGCATTGTACACTGTGACCCAATTATTATTTTTTTCAGATAGTTAATATTTTGAACTTCTTTATTTTCCCTGTTTCTTTATTTATTTTTTTATTATTTTTTGTATTATACTATAAGTTCTGTGATAAATGTGCAGAACGTGGGATATATTATATGTTAAGTTCTGGGATACATGCAGAAGTTTGTTACATAGGTATACCCATGCCATGATGGTTTGCTGCGTCCATCACTTCCTCATCTACATTAGGTATTTCTCCTAATGTTATTCGTACCCTAGCCTGCCACCTCCAGACAGGCCCTGGCATATTCTATTTCCCTCCCCATGTCCACATGTTCTCATTGTGCAATACCAACTTACAAGTGATTACATGAAGTGTTTAGTTTTCTGTTTTTGTGTCAGTTTGCTGACAAAGATGATTTCCGGCTTCATCCATGTCCCTGCAAAGGATGTGAACTCATCCTTTCTTATGGCTACATAGTATTCCATGGTGGATATGTGCCACATTTTCTTTATCCAGTTAATCATTGATGGGCATTTGGGATGGTTCCAAGTCTTTGCTATTGTGAACAGTGCTGCAGTGAACATACATGTGTATGTGTCTTTATAATAGAATGAGTTATAATTCTATAAGTATACACCCAGTAATGGGATTGCTAGGTCAAATGGTATTTCTATTTCTAGATCCTTGAGGAATTGCCACACGGTCTTCCACAATGGTTGAACTAATTTCCACTCCCTCCAACAGTGTAAAAGCATTCCTATTTCTCCACATCCTCTCCAGCATCTGTTGTCTCTTGATTTTTTAATTATTGCCTTCCTAACTGAATGGTATCTCAAAGTGGTTTTAATTTGCATTTCTCTAACGACTAGTGATGATGAGCTTTTTTAAATATCTTTGTTGGTGGCATAAATGTTTTCTATTGAGAAGTGTCTGTTCATATCCTTTGCCCACTTTTTGATGGAGTTGTTTGTTTTGTTCTTGTAAATTTTTTTAAGTTCTTTGTAGATTCTGGATATTAGCCCTTTGTCAGATGGGTAGATTGCATGATTTTTTTTTTTCCATTCTGTTGGTTGCTGGTTCACTCTAGTGATAGTTTCTTTTGCTGTGCAGAAGCTCTTTAGTTTGATTAAATCCCATTTGTCTATTTTGGCTTTTGTTGTCATTGCTTTTTGTGTTTTAGTCATGAAGTCCTTGCCCATGCTTATGTCCTGAATGGTATTGCCTAGGTTTTCTTCTAGGGTTTTTATGGTGTTATCTTTTATGTTTAAATCTTTAAACCATCTGGAGTTAATTTTTATATAAGATGTAAGGAAGGGATCCAGTTTCAGCTTTCTGCATAGGGCTAGCCAGTTTTCCCAATACCGTTTATTAAATAGGGAATCCTTTCCCCATTGCTTGTTTTTGTAAGGGTTGGCAAAGATCAAACTGTTGTAGATGTGTGGCATTATTTCTGAGGCCTCTGTTCTGTTCCATTGGTCTGTATCTTTGCTTTGGTACCAGGACCACGGTGTTTTGATTACTGTAGACTTGCAGTATGAAGTCAGGTAGCGTGATGCCTCCAGCTTTGTTCTTTTTGTTTAGGATTGCCTTGGCTATGTGGGCTTTTTTTTGGTTCCATATGAAGTTTAAGCTGGTTTTTGCAATTCTATGAAGAAAGTCAATGATAGCTTGATGGGGATAGCATTGAATCTACAAATTACATTGAGCAGTATGGCCATATTCACGATATTGATTCTTCCTTACCATAACCGTGGAATGTTTTTCCATCACTTTGTGTCCTCTCTTATCACCTTGAGCAGTGGTTTGTGGTTCTCCTTGAAGAGCTCCTTCACATCCCTTGTGAGTTGCATTCCTAGGTATTTTAATCTCTTTGTAGCAATTGTGAATGGGGGTTCACTCATGATTTGGCTCTCTTTTAGTCTGTTATTGGTGTATAGGAATGCTTGTGATATTTGCAGTCTCCGAATTTTTTATTCTGAGACTTTACTGAAGTTGCTTATCAGCTTAAGGAGATTTTGGGCTGAGACGATGGGGTCTTCTAAATATACAATCGTGTCATCTGCAAATAGAGACAATTTGACTTCATCTTTTCCTAATTGAATATCATTTATTTCTTTCCTTGCCTGATTGTCCTGGCCAGAACTTCAAATACTATGTTGAATAGGAGTGGTCAGAGAGGGCACCATTGTCTTGTGCCAGTTTTCAAAGGAAATGCTTCCAGTTTTTGCCCATTCAGTATGATATTGTCTATGGGTTTGTCATAAATAGCTCTTATTATTTTGAGATACATTCCATTGATACCTAGATTATTGAGAGTTTTTAGCATAAAGGGCTGTTGATTTTTGTCAAAGGCCTTCTCTACATCTGTTGAGATAATCATGTGGCCTTTGTCTTTGGTTCTATTTATGTGATGGATTACATTTATAGATTTGCATATGAGCAGAACTGAAGGAGATAGAGACACAAAAACATCCTTCAAAAAATCAATAAATCCAGGAACTGGTTTTTTGGAAAGATCAACAAAATAGATAGACCACTAGCCAGACTAATAAAGAAGAAAAGAGAGAAGAATCAAATAGTTGCAATACAAAATGATAAAAGGGTTATCACCACTGATTCCACAGTAATACAAACTAACATCAGAGATTACTACAAACACTTCCATGTACATAAACCAGTAAATCTAGAAGAAATGGATAAATTCCTGGACACTTATTTCCCAAGACTAAACCAGGAAGAAGTTAAATCCCTGAATAGACCAATAACAAGGTCTGAAACTGAGGCACCAATTAATAGCCTACCAACCAAAAAGAGTCCAGGATCAGATGGGTACACAGCTAAATTCTACCAGAGGTACAAAGAGGAGCTGGTACCATTCCTTCTGAAACTATTCCAAACAATACAAAAAGAGGGAATCCTCCCTAACTCATTTTATGAGAACAACATCATCCTGATACCAAAACCTGGCAGAGATACAACTAAAAAAGAAAATTTCAAGGCCGGGCACAGTGGCTTACGCCTGTAATCCCAGCACTTCAGGAGGCTACACTGGGTGGATCACGAGGCCAGGAGTTCAATAACAACCTGGCCAATATGGTGAAACCCTGTCTCTGCTAAAAATACAAAAATTAGCTGGGTGTGATGGCACATGCCTATAGTCCCAGCTGATCGGGAGGATAAGGTAAGACAATTGCTTGAACTCAAGAGGCAGAGGTTGCAGTGAGCCGAGATTTCCTCACTGCACTTCAGCGTGGACAACAGAGCAAAACTCCGTATCAAAAAAAAAAAAAGGAAAGAAAATTTCAGGACAGTATCCATGATGAACATTGATGCGAAAATCCTCAATAAAATACTAGTAAACCAAATCTGACAGCACATCAAGAAGCTTATCCATCACAATCAAGTTGGCTTCATCCCTGAGATGCAAAACTGTGACCCAATTCTTAAACATAATTTTCCCCACTCTCTAAGCTCCATTTATGGTAACTGCCATGGTCACGTACTGTCAAGAATTTGGAGCCTA